>CM023481.1:117473453-117586187 GCA_013339685.2 Hyalomma asiaticum
AGAGCGTAACCGTGCTTCCCATACCAACTCATAACTATCCGTACGCGATCAAATAGTAAAACGATGTGTCACGATAGGAGGGCAATATGATTCAACGACGAAAATTATCCCAGTTTTCACCCATACACGTCTCCAGAAAGGAAGAATGCTAGAACGCCCCTGTATATTTCTCAAATCAACGTATTTCGCGCCGAGACAAAACGGACCGTAATGAAAAAAAAGTAACAGTACCATAGACGAATTGATACCTCCTTACAATAATTTATATCAGGAAAATTCAGCAGTTGCCGTGCTTTTCTCCTTAAATTGGACCAAAATAAATGCAGTAACAGAAAAAAAATACTTGCCTTCAGTGCATCCAGAATATCCTGGCGGCAATGCTTGCTCGTACGCAGAAAAAAAAAAAGCATGCGCACGCTGTAATCCCGCGCGCTCTGCTTTCTGCCGCGGTCTCCGCTGCCGCCGGATGGATGGATGGATGGATGCTATGAGCGTCCCCTTTGTAGCGGGGCGGTGACATGTGCGCCACCAGGCTCGTAAGAAGATTTAAGCACTTTTTTTCCCTCTCTCTTTAATTTTCCTCATGCCTTTTAAATTTACTTCAATCAAATCGATCATACTATAGAAAAAACGGAAATTCACAGCCCAGTTCCCTGCCCCTTATGGCAGAAGGTCCTTATGTTTCTCTATATTATTTTTGTCCGTTCTCTCTAGTTTTCTGCCACCAGTATTCTAACCGTCTCTTACTTATTTCAGTCGCGGCTATGTTCAGCTTCCCGTTGTTCGCCCTAAAACCCAAGGCTTCCTGTAGGGTGGTGCCCAAACGTACACCTGGGCGGATATTTCCGCATTCAATCAGACATGCTCCGTCGTTTCCCTATCTTCCTCACAGCATGTGCATTTTTCTTCTTCTTACTGAATTTCGCTTATAAATACGCGTGCTAAGGCAGCCCGATCTCGCTTCAAACAATAAAGCGCTTCCTCTTGAATTATCATAAAATGCCTTTCTCTTTATTTCGTTTTTGCCCTCTCGGTAGTTATTCAGAGTCGGCTTTTTTTCCATCGCTGCCTCCAGTAAATCTTCTCCGCCTCTCTGACTTTTCCTTTACGCTCTTTGTTGTCAGTTCTCTTACAGCCGTATATTTACTGGTGAGCCTCCTAGTTCTCTTTCTCCACTGCGTGTCAACGCTCTTTCTATATAAATAGCGGACACCTTCACTGCCCACCTACTCTCTTTCATATTCCTTAGCCTTTCTTCAAACCTTATTTTGCTCTGCGCTTCCCTGCCTCAAAACTCGCCCATCCCATATCGCCCTTTACAGCCTCGTTTGTCGTTTTCCCGTGAGCACCCAACGCGAGGCGTCCACAGTTCTTTGATTCACATCCATTCCTGATTGTACCTCTGGCCTCATGCACACCACTGAGTTCCCAAATGTGACCCCGGTACCATTACCCCTTTCCACAGACCCCTAAGCACCTCGTACATATTGTGTCCCCCGCTCTGTGCTTCATTATTCCTGCGTTCCTCTTTCCCTTTGCTGCCAAGGCTTTTTCGTGTACCTTCATGTATATATCATCCTCATTAACCCATACGCCAAGGTACTTGTATTCGCTTACTCTCGGTATTTGTTGGCCCTGTATGGATACCGCCTGGTCGTTGGGATCATTGAATACCATCAATCCGCATTTTGTTACCTAAATCCTAGTCCTAGAGCCTCGCCATTCCTTCCCATATATTCACCAGCCGTTGTATATCATCTCGACTGTCCGCGAATAAGACAATATCATCAGCATAAAATAAACCCGGAAGCATCTGCTCAATCATCACGCCGCCCTGTTTGTATGACAGATTAAAACCAATGTTGCGATCTCCTAGCGCTTTTCCCTTCTGCGCCGGAATCCCAAGTAAGTGCGCATCTCGCGGTAGCCGGGCGCGCGACGCGATGTTCGTATTTTTGCTGGGGAGCGCGGCGATTGGGACGGCCGCAATTACAGTAGACATTGTACATTCTACGTGTTCATCTCTGGCCAGGCACATAAATAGGGGGCACTTAATTAAGTATGGAGTGATGATATTTGGATGATGTATGTATGGATGATGTATGGAGTGACTTGCAGAAGGGTACGCAGCAGTATGCCATATTCCTGAAATTAAAGAGAAGACACGGGACCTCACAGCATTTTCTGTAACAACAACAACAAAAAAAGACAAGCACTGACAGAGTTTCAGTTATATAGCCGTAAGTAGTATGCAACTTCAATTAATAAATCACTGCTATTGCATCAAACATTCATTTCCACTTCCACGCCAAAATTTTGTCTTCTTTACGCAGAACGCCAGCGACACAAGCACGCAAGATAAAAAACCGCGCAAACGCCGCAGCATGAGCGCGTTACGTCTAGACCGTGGTCTAGGCTGAAAGTCGCCGGTTCTGCGACGACCCCGGACTGGTTACAGGCGCGTTTTGTTCATTTATGATCGATTGATTGATTTGGATGCAGTCGAGAGCACAGTAAATGAACACGATACTGATATTGCCACTGTGCTACCAAAACGTAAGCAAAATCCGGATGACGAAAAAGGAGGCGATGACAACTCAGGCACTTTCACTTTGAACGACGTGTGGAGTAAATGTAGGTCGGCTAATCGAAGCCTTCAACAATATTCCGGCAAAATTACTTATCTTACTTCAGTTACATCACCAAGTTATCTAGAGCGTAACCGTGCTTCCCATACCAACTCATAACTATCCGTACGCGATCAAATAGTAAAACGATGTGTCACGATAGGAGGGCAATATGATTCAACGACGAAAATTATCCCAGTTTTCACCCATACACGTCTCCAGAAAGGAAGAATGCTAGAACGCCCCTGTATATTTCTCAAATCAACGTATTTCGCGCCGAGACAAAACGGACCGTAATGAAAAAAAAGTAACAGTACCATAGACGAATTGATACCTCCTTACAATAATTTATATCAGGAAAATTCAGCAGTTGCCGTGCTTTTCTCCTTAAATTGGACCAAAATAAATGCAGTAACAGAAAAAAAAATACTTGCCTTCAGTGCATCCAGAATATCCTGGCGGCAATGCTTGCTCGTACGCAGAAAAAAAAAAGCATGCGCACGCTGTAATCCCGCGCGCTCTGCTTTCTGCCGCGGTCTCCGCTGCCGCCGGATGGATGGATGGATGGATGCTATGAGCGTCCCCTTTGTAGCGGGGCGGTGACATGTGCGCCACCAGGCTCGTAAGAAGATTTAAGCACTTTTTTTCCCTCTCTCTTTAAATTTTCCTCATGCCTTTTAAATTTACTTCAATCAAATCGATCATACTATAGAAAAAACGGAAATTCACAGCCCAGTTCCCTGCCCCTTATGGCAGAAGGTCCTTATGTTTCTCTATAATTATTTTTGTCCGTTCTCTCTAGTTTTCTGCCACCAGTATTCTAACCGTCTCTTACTTATTTCAGTCGCGGCTATGTTCAGCTTCCCGTTGTTCGCCCTAAAACCCAAGGCTTCCTGTAGGGTGGTGCCCAAACGTACACCTGGGCGGATATTTCCGCATTCAATCAGAACATGCTCCGTCGTTTCCCTATCTTCCTCACAGCATGTGCATTTTTCTTCTTCTTTACTGAATTTCGCTTTATAAATACGCGTTCTAAGGCAGCCCGATCTCGCTTCAAACAATAAAGCGCTTCCTCTTGAATTATCATAAAATGCCTTTCTCTTTATTTCGTTTTTGCCCTCTCGGTAGTTATTCAGAGTCGGCTTTTTTTCCATCGCTGCCCTCCAGTAAATCTTCTCCGCCTCTCTGACTTTTCCCTTTACGCTCTTTGTTGTCAGTTCTCTTACAGCCGTATATTTACTGGTGAGCCTCCTAGTTCTCTTTCTCCACTGCGTGTCAACGCTCTTTCTATATAAATAGCGGAACACCTTCACTGCCCACCTACTCTCTTTCATATTCCTTAGCCTTTCTTCAAACCTTATTTTGCTCTGCGCTTCCCTTGCCTCAAAACTCGCCCATCCCATATCGCCCTTTACAGCCTCGTTTGTCGTTTTCCCGTGAGCACCCAACGCGAGGCCTGCGTCCCACAGTTCTTTGATTCACATCCATTCCTGATTGTATCTCTGGCCTCATGCACACCACTGAGTTCCCAAATGTAAGCCCCGGTACCATTACCCCTTTCCACAGACCCCTAAGCACCTCGTACATATTGTGTCCCCACGCTCTGTGCTTCATTATTCCTGCGTTCCTCTTTCCCTTTGCTGCCAAGGCTTTTTCGTGTACCTTCATGTATATATCATCCTCATTAACCCATACGCCAAGGTACTTGTATTCGCTTACTCTCGGTATTTGTTGGCCCTGTATGGATACCGCCTGGTCGTTGGGATCATTGAATACCATCAATCCGCATTTTGTTACACTAAATCCTAGTCCTAGAGCCTCGCCAATTCCTTCCCGCATATATTCACCAGCCGTTGTATATCATCTCGACTGTCCGCGAATAAGACAATATCATCAGCATAAAATAAACCCGGAAGCATCTGCTCAATCATCACGCCGCCCTGTTTGTATGACAGATTAAAACCAATGTTGCGATCTCCTAGCGCTTTTTCCATTCTGCGCCGGAATCCCAAGTAAGTGCGCCATCTCGCGGTAGCCGGGCGCGCGACGCGATGTTCGTATTTTTGCTGGGGAGCGCGGCGATTGGGACGGCCGGAGAGAAACCCGCGCCGCCATCTCGGAGGCCATGTTGGGGGGCTTGCGAATGCGCTCTATGGAAAGAGCAGCGGCGAGCGACAACCGTGCGTTGTTTGTAGTTTCCGCAGACTTTAAAAAAAAGGAAAAGGTTGAAGGCTATTTCAAGAAGAGTTGCTTACCGTTCGGGACGAACCTGTTCGCGAGTGCATGATATATCAAAGGAGAATTACTGAGCGCGACGGCGCCTTCACATGTCGACGGGAAGTGCCTAGCAGAAACAAAATGTTCAGACCACGATGTGCGTCCGGAGGTGGCCGTATTTTTTTTTTAAATTCTCGCAGGGGCCAGTAATTAGGCTGCCATTTGTTTATCTCTTTCTTTTTCTGATTATTAAATGCAACGCAAGCGACCTGCAGATGCAAGCCTTGCTCCGCGGGTTTGTGCAAACGCCGCGTCAGGGTCAGGGTTTGCAAATAATTACCAGCACGCGTGTGGTGTTCATTTGCAGCGCGCACGTTTTCTCTATTTTAATGCTGAAGAGCAAGGTGTCATTGCAAGCGGTGAGCAGTAGGCGAAGAAGTCACATCAGAACGCGACTGAAAATGTGTCATTTACACTTCACATTTCGATGCAGCCGAAATTCTACCGGCCCGTTTACTGTGCGATGTCAGTGCACGTCGAAGAACACAGGTGGTCAAAATTCTCGGAGCCCTCAACTACCGGCGTTCCTCTACTTTCCGTTCTTTCATTTCCTTTCCCCCATCTCCACGATGTTAAAACTGCGTTCTTTTGTTGGAAACTATCCAGCTGTCGACAGCCGCTGAGTACAGAGAGGGTGTGGCGCGCAGGACCAGGGCCGTGGCAGAACAACCAGCCAGGAGGCGCAGCAAAAAAAAAAAAAAAAAAAAACGACTTTGGGTGAGGCACTTAAGCTTTTCTGGAATGTCTCCTGCCTTAATTGTGATAACAATGAAGAAAAAACTAAAGAGAAAAAAAGGGGATTGGGGGAGTATGGGGGAACCCTCGATGGACTTCTGTCGAGCAGAAATAGCGAAAATTGGAGACAGTCATGCGCGTGGATACGTCACTGCGCTGCGCATCTGTGTGTCAGTCACTTGTCCGGGCCCTTTTTAAGAATCTTTAATGTGGTCGATGGTACAATAAATTTATAAGACGTGACAAGCAATGATATATTGTGCTCTTAATGCTGTATAACGCACGTTCCATAAATTACCATTTATTATTTCTATAATTCCTTCAGAGTTGACAAAGCGCGCACACTACACAGTGCATGCCGAGTAGATGTAACAAATGATGCTTCGAACAATTCAAAAGCCCTGTCAATATACGAGCTTTTTTCTTTTTACTTATTAAACAAATATATGCAGATGAATAGTAACAGTGTGAGAGCTTGCAATAGATGAGATGTGGGTACCAAACAATAAATATTAAAGCGCGTGAGTGTTACACATCGGGTTTGCTCGTTTTCGCACCCATGGGCGTTAAACGTTGACGGCTGAATCATTACGAATGCGTAGGATATATGTATGCACATAATGCAACTAGTCAAGTATCGTGCACCTGACTAGGAGCGCGTGTACTGCTTAGTAATTTTGACCATACTGATGCAGTGGATTACTCGTTCTAGCATCAGTGCGCGGCTGAGGGCAGCTAACCCCCAACCTAAATTTGCCGCCGCCCACGGCAGGTGGCGCTACCTCCGCGGCTGGAAACAGCAGTGCACTAGCCCTATACTCTAAATATAACGCGAAATATACCGAAATGTCACGTGACATGTTTCCGTCTACATCACGTAACGCAATGTCACGTGACATGTTTCCGCCACAACCCCGAAAGCCACAAACACAGTCATGTGACATGTTCCTCCAAGATCACGTAACGAAATGCCACGTGACATTTCTTAGATATTTCGATTTATATTTACATATATACATACGGGACATGATGACGAAGGCTGCCGTGATAGCCCCGTTTGAGTGTCCAATAAAATTGCCATCGCAATAAAAGAACAGCGCATCTTGGAGACCTTAGCGAAAATGGTACGAAGAAGAGAACGACGAGTAAAGACATGGTTCATCGCGATTTGCCCCCGTGGGGTGGGACATAGGCGAATTAGTGGAGGCCTCAATTCGAACATAAATTATATCTTGCATTTCTTGATTATTTGGTGAGCGCGAAATAAAGATATGGACAAATAAAGGCGTTACACGAAGAGAAAGAACCGCATATCTTAGAGGCCTTAGTGAAGCGAAGTACGAAGAACGACGACGAGTGGCAACAACGAAAGGGAAGGGGTCAAGGGCTCGTTCTTTATTTGTTAGAAACAAGTTAATGAGCAAACAGACAATGAAGGTCGTGGGTTCGGGTCCCACCGAAGGCAGGTTTGTCTTTTCGTCCACTTTAATTCCTTTCTACTTTCTCCACAATTAAAATACCACAAGTAACTTCCCCTATGCTTTCCTGGGCTTCATTGTCTGTTTGCTCATTGACGAGTGGCAACGTGGTTCATCGCGATTTGGCCACATGGGGCGCGACATAGGCGAATGAGCGGAGGCATCAATTCGACGATATTATTATCTTGCATGTTTCGATTATTTGATGAGAGCGAAATAGAGATATGAAAAATAAATACGTTACCTGAAGAAAAAGAACTGCGTATCTAGGAGGCCTTAGCGAAGAGAGATACGAAGAAAAGAACAACAACTAATGGCGGCGTGGTTCATCGCCATTTGGCCCCGTGGGACGCGACACAGGCGAATGGGCGAGGTCATAAATCAGAAAATATTATTATATCTTGCATCTTTTGATTATTTGGTGGGCGCGAAATAGAGATATGGACAAATAATGACGTCACTTGAGAGAAAGAACCGCCTATCTAGGAGGCCATAGTTAAGAGCAGTAGAAAGAAAAGAACGACGATGAGTTGCAGCGTGGTTCATCGCAATTTGGCCACGTGGGGCGCGACACAGGCGAATGAGCGGAGGCATAAATTCAAAAATATTATTATATCTTGCATATTTTGATCATTTGGTGGGCGCGACACAGGCGAATGGGCGAGGTCATGAATTCGAAGGCATTATATCTTGCAATTTTTTATTATTTGGTGAGCGAGAAATAGAGATATGGACAAGTAAAGACATTACCTGAAGGAAAAGAACTGCATATCTCGGAGGCCCTAGTGAAGAGGAGTACGAAGAAAAGAACGACGACGAGCGGCAACGTGGTGCATCGCGATTTGGCCACGTGGGGCGCGGCATAAGCGAATGAGCGGAGGCCTCGTTGTGTTCTGAAGGTGTGGTGTGCTGCGATTGGACCATGTGTGCAAAGCGCATGACCAATAACGCTGGTGTTGCGAGACAGGGGGATGAGAAGGCAGAAGACGACCACTGGTATCCAATCCCCCAGGGTGGGTATGTGCCAGACTTGAAGGAAGCAACAACAACGTATCCAGTTGGACAAAGCCACAGATGTCCCCGACAGTAGCTACAGGGGCGCGGTCTGAGGCTGCTGGCATTCGAGTGGCCGCCGATTCGAGTGGTCCACGATCCAGGGCTGCTGTAGGGCTGCCTACTTCGGTTGAAGGTGAGAGCACAGTTTCCTTTATCTTATTTATTCTAGCTTATTTAGATGTTGTTCTTTTTGTTCAATCATTGGTCGCGCATTTTATTTTTATTATTTTTTTTTCATCCTCGCGCATCGATGCGTGGAACTTGGTATGAGTATACGTGTAAACGGTTTATGCTTGCGTTTTTGTGCTTTGATCCTGTTTTTATCGTTCTAGAGCGCATGTCCTACGCGTCCTTTATATAGGTTTTGTGAGGGCCATTGTAACCTATCCTACCATTGAGCAAGTTGAGGTCAGGAAATCGAACGAACAGCGCTTCTAGTAAAGTAATGACCTCCTATCCGTGGTCAGTTGTAGTACGCTCTATCGCAGTAGTTCATGCCTGCACGTTTCTTGCCCTATCCGCATGGGCGGCTTACTTGCACACTCGGCCATTGAATCCTAAGGCGCACTGGGCGGAACCTTGCGCGCTAGAGCATTTCGTATGCCGCTACTGCTCCCCCAACTGACTTCGCTGTAACATAACTTCTAGGCATATCGTAAGCGTCGGTGATATTTAATTACGTAAACTAGTTGTCCTCACCAGCCCTATTTGCTGTCTCAACGCCATTCTTCGAAGCAGCGCAGATTGACTAACGAGGGGAATGGGGAATGTTCACGTTAGTGGTGATCCTTGCTTATTTCTTTGAAGCTGAACATGGAAGGAGGAACGGACTGGTACAACTTACACTTCGTGCATCTCTTGAGCGCATGCTACTGCTATAGCGTTGTTCACATAGTCATCCAATACGTACTGCTATAGCGTTGGCTATCAGATTGGGATGCGTATAGTGGCAGCTGCGTGGTATATTGCAAGTAAACAGCCTAGAGTCGATTTATGGCGTCAACGACAGTTAAGGGCAATGTACTGCTTACAGCATCGCGGGTGTGTTCTGCATGATCATGTAATCGTGTTCTGTCGTTTTCCTTTAACGGTGTTTTCATTTGACAGAGTTTTAAGGGCGCATGTATTGTTCCCTTGTAGTCTGGTGCTGCGTCATTATTTTCTTTTAAAGCAAGCGAGTGCTGGGACGCGAGTGGAGTAACCGCGTCAAATCTGTATAAATATCCGTGCGCAGTCTGTTCGTCATATCAAGCAGAATGAGTGCAGTTATAAATACGGATGGTATCCAAACGGGGAATTATAACAAGAGAGCATGAGCCACTGGTAGTAGCAAAAGCATTAGCGACCAATGCAAGGAAAGTTTTGCATGTGACGACAATTCATTGTAATAACATGCAATGAATTGAAGGATGTGCTTCCGTTCTATCATTCAGGCTGAATACAGTTCCTTAGATAATAAATTATCCCTAAGGAAATAAATTATACGGCACTGTATGACAATGGAAGTTAACAGTGACTTGACGAATTTTTCAATAGAATCTATAGATTAGCCGGAAATGAGTTGTCATATACGAGAATGACATGAGTTGGCAACGAGTACTGGTATAGCATTACTTAAATACAAATTTAATCGCCAACATTTTCAGGTTACATGAGGGTAATGCTACTAGTGCACGTTGTAGTGTAAACACCCTCCTTTAAAAAAATGAAATTCAATATTGCAAGCAGCCTCAGGTGACACAGCAATAAGCAAAACAGACAAATGGAACTTTCTCTTGTGTACTGTTCCCACTGCTTCCCAAGGCGATGCACTCGGAAAAGGATTGAAGGCTTTTCACAGTCCTGCAAAGTGCAGTGGGAGGAAGGCCCTGCGGAAATACATGGCGCCCACTATTCTCGCCTCAGAGGGTCTTTACATTGTTAAAAAAAGGTAGTGCTATTTACTAAGTTTGCGATAGTAAATGCTTGTCACAACATTCACAACCTAAATAGTAACTGCAGCTTGTAAATGACAAGATAGTAGCATTACCTTGTCACTTACTACTTGCAGTTACTGCCTATGGGTAAGGGTTGTAAGGGTAGTTGGTAACATCACTACCATGGCAATCTTTTATTAGGCTTATGAATTCGGTTATATTTGCTAGCTATTTCCATTTCCATATCAAGTCGATTGTATTGCAAAAGATTAAGATCAAATAAAAATGAGGGCAGTAAAGCATTGTCTGGTGACACTGATTGGTACTGACTATTACATCGTCTTACACCAATTAACTATAGCTAATTGCTTCATGTGATTAGCCCTATGAGTCCGCTGCACATAGAACTGTTTAGTTCACAGCTTAGATAGAAACATGTTCGAACCAGAAACGACAGCACAATTACCACACACAAAGAAGATCAAAGCTTCCACGCCGTACATGTCCTAACAGCAACGTTCAGGCTATATATGGCCATACTTAAGGACGCTGACGTTGTTGCGGTGAACAGAAGTGGATTTGGATATATAATGAATGGTTTGGATCGATATTCTTGTATTTTTCTCATTCCGCATTTGTATGCAACGACGCTGCATTCGACTCCAATTCAAACATAATGAAATCAATTACAGTTTGTCTAAATTTTGTATACGCCAATCACAATTACAAATATACTACTGTGAGTCGAAGTAGTAGCATTTACTAACCTGTTACGTACGCATTTAGTGACAGTTACTACCCCTGGAATTCTAAGCTAGTAAGGGACAAAAAAATGTAGTAATTGTGCAAAAACAGTTACAAGCTTTTCTACTGCCTTTTTTGGAGGCTGTACAGTGTCACCCTTCGGCGGGTACATAACACTTTCCATACGTTGGCCAGTTCTTCGTGAAAGAAATGAGTATAATCCCTGCCTGTCTCGGGCGAGAGTGTAGCGAAGGTGAGGACGTATATCTGCTAAGGAGCCATTGAGGCAAGTGAAGCTGGGATTTTTTAATGCGCACTGACAATGCACAGTACACGGGCCTCAACATTTCGCTCCATCGAAATGCAGCAGCTGCGTCCGGGGTTAGATCCCTCGACCTTCAGACCAGCAGCAGAGTGCCATAGCCACTAGACCGCTGTGGTGGGGCGACACCTTCAATTAAACATTCAGTAATTTTAAGGCTAAAATAAAAGCCTCACCAATGTGGGTGCGCACATTTTTTTTTTTCAGTAGTCACATTTAAAGGTGCTAAAGTCGTATCTCCGGGGCCTTTGCAGAGTAGACCTTGATATCAAGTCTCGTACTGCGTGTGCTTTGACAAATGGGGAATGCGTCACGCAATTTGTCCAGTATTTCCCCATTAAATCATTATATTGGATTTTTTATTAAATAGCTACATTATATAGTTACATGAAAGCTTTTGTTTCCGGGCTCGAAGATGTATGCAAAGTTTGGATTTCCGCAGCGAAGATTCGCTGTATAAAATTTAGGATCCTGCCTGCATATTCTCATGGGAATTGTGACCCAACGGTAACACGTGAGCTTTTTCACAGCGCCCACAACGCTGTGATGAGGCATTCGAAGCTGCTTCTTCGGAGACCTGAGTTGTTACTTGGTACAAATGCATGAATTGAGAACTTGCTCTCTAGTAAACGGTGGTATATCCCGCTAACTGCAATCGAAACGAATTTGCGCTATGCTTGAGGTAATGCATATGGGTTTGCTTTAGGCTGGATAGTAGTCGGAAGGAACCACAGGTATTTACAAACATCGAAGTTGTGGGAGTCTAGTCAGTCTCCTTTCTGGAAACCGTCGTTGTTTCTCACATATATTTATATTTGACTGTAGACTCCATGCGCACGGTTTGCATTGACGATCTGGTGCAGCAGAACTAGCAGCAGCAGCAGCAGCTCCACCTGTGCTGACGACCCGGTGCTGGGCGAGATCGGGCACGGGACTGCACAGACGATGTGATGGAGCAGAACAAGCAGCAGCAGCTCCACGCGCGCAGACGTCCCGGTGGCGGGATATCGGGCACGCAACTGAACTGAGGACGTCGTGCAGCAGAACCAGCAGCAGCAGCTCCCCACGTACACACATCCTGGTTCCAGGAGATTGGGCACGGAACTGCACGACGTTGTGCAGCACAACTAGCAGCAGCAGCAGCTCCACGCGCCCAGAGCCCTCAATTCCGCGAGATCGGGCATATATGCTACTGCACTGACGACGTGGGTCAGCAGAACGATCAGCAGCAGCAGCTCCACGGGCCCTCACGTCCCGGTTGCGGGATATCGGGCATGGAGCAGCACTGACGACGTCGTGCAGCAGAACCAGCAGCAGCAGCAGCTCCACGTGCCCGGACGTCCCGATTCTTCGAGATCGGGCATGCTACTGCACTGACGACGTGGTTCAGCAGAACCAGCAGCAGCAGCAGCTCCACGAGCCCTGACGTCCCGGTTGCGGGATATCGGGCATGGAACAGCACTGACGATGTCGTGCAGGAGAACCAGCAGCAGCAGCAGCTCCACGCGCCCAGATCTCCCGGTTCTGGAAGACTGGGCGCGGAAGTGCACTGACGATGTTGTGCAGCACAACTAGCAGCAGCAGCAGCTCCACGCGCCCAGAGCCCTCAATTCCGCGAGATCGGGCATGCTACTGCACTGACGACGTGGGTCAGCAGAACGATCAGCAGCAGCAGCTCCACGGGCCCTCACGTCCCGGTTGCGGGATATTGGGCATGGAGCAGCACTGACGACGTCGTGCAGCAGAACCAGCAGCAGCAGCAGCTCCACGCGCCCGGGCGTCCCGATTCTTCGAGATCGGGCATGCTTCTGTACTGACGACGTGGTTCCGCAGAACCAGCAGCAGCAGCAGCTCCACGGTCCCTGACGTCTGGGTGCCGGGCGACATCGGGCACGGGACTGCACTGAGGACATGGTGCAGCAGACCCAGCTGCAGCAGCAGCTGCACGTGCCCAGACATCCCGGTTCCGGGAGATAGGGCACGGAACTGCACTGAGGACTTGGTGCAGCAGAACCAGCAGCAGCAGCAGCTCCACGCCCTCAGATGTCGCGGTTCCGGGAGATCGGGCACGGAACTGCACTGACGACATCGTGCAGCAGAACCGGCAGCAGCTCCACACGGCCACACGTCACGGTTCCGGGAGATCGGGCACTGAACTGCACTACGACGTCCTGCGGCAGAACCAGCAGCAGCAGCAGCTCCACGCGTCCAGACGTCCTGGTGCCAGAGAAGATCGCGCACGGAACTTCATTGACAACCTGATGCAGCAGATGAAGCACAAGGTGCAGCTTTTTGACCCCAGACATCTTGGCTTCGGGAGATCTGCGACTGACCTGAATTGACGACGTGATCAATTTGTCCACCTTATTGCTGGTGGTCGGGAGGACGTTGGACTTGGATACGGTCACTCCGTATATAATTGTTGCGAATTAATTCGTTATACGTAGATTAGTATGCTGCACGTTATGATTTTTGTAAAGATAATTTATTTGCTCTTACAAGTTCTTAGTATTGCGCAATTACTGAGTTTGTTAATTGGTGCTCAATTTTATATGCGAAATTATCTATCTATCTATCTATCTATCTATCTATCTATCTATCTATCTATCTATCTATCTATCTATCTATCTATCTATCTATCTATCTATCTATCTATCTATCTATCAGCCTACGTCTTGGTGCTGTCCTCGCCGTATCGTGCACCCGATATGAACCAGGACTTGAATAGTAGGGCACGAATGATTGGCAAACATGAGTGATTATGTACCAATACTGATAACGTGTGCTTCATACCCATAATGCTTTGCCCACACACAAACTCGCTGCGATAAATCTGAAGCCAAGATACCAAGTGATGAGGGAGTCAGGTATGGAACCCAGGTCTCCGCTGTGTGACACCAGCACGCTGCCGCTAGTCTACGGCGGCTCCTCCCGCATGGTATATATAGTAGTAAACCTAATGCTCCGGCAGTTGTGACAGTGGTTCTGGTGTAAGATCAATTACGCTTGTAGTGTGTCTTATGCATCGTCAGCCATTTAGTGAACGACACGTACGTTCTATTTGTATGTTTTTCTCCATCCTTTGTTCGATTTTGTAGAAATCATTCCACGAATGACGCGAACTAAAGACACATTAGCGTATTTTAGCCTGCATTTCTGTTCGACAAAACAGACGTCTGTGCTGTACACTAACGCGAGTTCCTACATCACTTTGTAGCATGACCTACCATTTAGTCCCCACTGTGCTTCTCAGTTTCCCGGTTGGCGCCTGTTGTGCACACAGCTACCCACGCACTTTACACAGACGTTCATCTTACTCGTAACACTTGAATGAATGACAAACGATCCGCCTTTGGCAATCTGCTCGCTGAATGCTCCACATGGCAGCGATGCCCACATTGCGTGGAATGTGCACGATCTTTTTCTTTTTCTTTATACATTTACTGGTGTTACTGACACATTCGAGTTGTCGGGTAGCCCTGTAGTATCGTGGAATTTATTGTCATAGGCGTTAATTCACATTATGAATTACATTTTCGATATAGCTTTGTTTCTTTCGTATAACCGCTATGTTCGAGTTGTTAAAGAGCCTCAGTATAATTAATTGTAGTCTAGGTTAATTTGCATTGCATGTAGCTTTGATACAACCGATAGTCGAGTTCTCAAAGAGCCTTGATATCCTGGAATTCTTGCGTATGTCGGTTCGTATTCTCAATGTAGCTTTGTTCTTGGTTGTATAACCGATGTATGCAAGCTGTCAAAGATACTTAGTTTACTGTGGCATTCCAGCGTATGCGACTTTGTTGTTGTTTGTATAACCAATGTATGCAAGCTGTCAGAGCCCTAGTATATCGTAGAATTCCTGCGTATATGAATTCGCATTCTCTATGTAGCTTGCGTACGTTAAGTCATAGCTTTTTTCAGTTCGTATAACTGCCATATTCGAGTTGTAAAATAGTCTTGGTGCCATGAAATACATGCTTATTTCTATTACAAAGGCAGTCTAGTGCAGTCTCACCACGGTGTCTTCTGCGTGCAACAGTTTTATCGAACTAACTATACTAAATAAGAAATTGAAAATAAGAAACATTTGACATGGTTCCCTAGGTAAATGAGGGCGTTAGAGAGACATAACTTGAGCTGACATTACGAATTGTATACATCAGTGACACGGTACGCCTGACGTTAAGGTAGCATTGGAAGCAACAGAAACGTAAGTTGCACGAAAAAAACGTGTGCGCATATAACTGTGAAAAAGAGCAAATCAGCTCGTTGGCTCTCCGTCGCTATATTCGACTTCAGCAGCGGCAATAGCATATTCCATGCTACAGCCAAAACATGGAATATTATATAACCGAGGCATTCGATCATTTTTTCTCGACGTGTCGATATATACTCATATCATTAAGGGAGGACGTGGCAATGGGAATGCTCAATTTGATCAAAATTCTCCATTTTCCTATTTTTTTCATGATCCTTGGACCTCTTACCTCGTGGTGGAATATTATGATATACTCTGTAGTAATGCAGAAATTGCCACTTTATGTGTTGTCATCCAAAATCGCAGGAAAATCGTGCTTCCGAAGGTGTCGCCATCTTGGTATCATCGTAAAAAGGAGCAATCGAACCTGAGGATAGCCACACCACTGTTTCTCCAACAAAAAATAAAACCTGCAAGAGTGAGAAAGAAGTTAGGTGCTCGAAGTTAATATTTAACTGTTTTCATGAAATAAAACCTTGAGCTCCATTTTCTCGGCTTCCATTTTTTGAGCAGTTGCTGTCAGTCATTCCAGGGCCATTTCATAACTAATTAAGCTAAATTCATTGTGTTTTGTTTTCATTTAGATCCTGAAACGTTGGTGAGCACCGTAAAGCTATTCATTTATATCTGAACGTCGCACAAACTTTTATAATTGTATTTTTGCAAAAGTTGTTAGTAAGGAAATATGTTGAGGACATTTCAAAAATGTTTTCTGTCTCATTTGGACATAAAAAAAAATCAACGAACAGCTTTACAGCACACAGTGGGCCTTAGTGTATATGCTTAAAGGGGTCCTGAACCACCCTCCGGGCTTGGTCAAAAAACATATTCTACGGCTTGCCTACGCTGCAACGAACATCTCAGCCAAATGCTGTAGTCATCCGCGAAGCGTAGCGTTCACAAGCGGAGCACAAAGCTTCCACTTCTTCAGGAGCCCTCAACTCAAAAAGCGGCTTCTCCTCACGCTCTTTGAATATGCTCTATTTCGTCATAGAGCATTTACAAGGAGCGTCGCTGCTATTGGCTGATGGCAGACACGCCCGCCTCGGCTGTGTGCGGGCCCTTCGCAGCGTGCCTTTTTTAAAACCGTAAGCGCGTGCGTGCCGTGCATGCCGTGCACTCGCTTTTCTTTGCGTTGTGAGCACCTCTATAGGCAAAATAGTTGCTGGAAATATGTAAAAATATATTTGTTAATGCGCAAGCCTCATAGATGCCATTGGAAGGCGTCCGTAAACTACCTCGGCGTGGACGCGAACGATGCGGTGCAAAAGTCACCATAAATATAGTTTTCCAAGAAGCCAACAAATGCATGCCTGCAGCCCGTAATACATCACAAATTAATCCCAAACTTTAATTCATCAGTGATTGTAGATGGGTTTATTCCCTATGGTACTCCAATGCGCCACCTTCTAGTACTCGTACTCAATAACATGGCTGGAGTCGAACCCAAAATATTTCTTCTACAAGGTAGATTAAAGGACGAGGTCTGATTACGGTGTACTTGAGTGGATTAGAGCTCATTAAGGCGCATTAGGGTGGATTAAGACAGACGGAGATGCATTAAGGTGGACTATGGCATATTATAGAGCGGATTACGCTAGACTTAGATTAGGGTGAATTAAGGATTACAGCAGATTAGGGTTGACTAAGGTAAATTAGTTTCGAATGAAATCATAACATCTGTAATGTTTGGCTTAATTTGGCGTAACTTAATAATCTGAGCTTATTGAGACTTGACTTAGTCTTAACTTAATTAGCCAGGACCTAATTAGCGTTACACTAATTAGACTCGGTCTAATTAGCTTATACCTAATGATACAGTGTTTAATACGCTGGTATTCATTACTCATGATATAATTATGACTGCGGTAATTAGTCATACCTTAATTATACATGGCCTAATTAGTACAGGCCTAGTTACGCTGTTCTTTGACATATTATCTTAATTAGATATCGCTTGATGAATACTACCTGAAATAGGCCTGATTTCATCAGTGTTAGCCTAATTAGTCCTGAAATGTTTAGTCTCAACTTAATGAGGCTTGACCTTGAAGTCTTAGCATAATTTACCTTTGATTAATAAGTGCTAGCTTAGGTTTGACTTAACTAGTAATAACCTAGCTATGCGTGATTTAATTAGTACTAATTAATTAAACAAGGTCTAATTAGAAGCTTGCTTACGCTAGATTTGTTCATGTCAGCTAAATTAGGCTTCGCATAATTAGATTTACCTTAATTAGACATGGTTTATTAGTATAGTGGCTCAATTAATTATAAATCATTAGTATCCGCTTAATTAGGTGTGACTTGTCATAGCTCAATTCAGGTTGAATTAGTTCAGTTTGGCTTGGTTTGGCTCAGTTGGATTAGTCCTGTCTGAACTAGGCCTCAATTAATTATTCCTAATTAGGCTCTCTTGAATAAGACTTAACCTTACCTAACTAGTCCTAGGAATCTTAATTAGGCTCCATTGAATGAGACTTAGCCTTACCTAACTCGTCCTACGGAGCTTTGTCTTTACTACAGCGTGGTAGTGTTATGCTAGCATTACATAACTTAGCGGAGTTTTCGGCAGATTTGCCAGTTTCACCAATAGCTTAAACAGCTTCACTGTTAAAACTGAACTAGTGTATTCACACATTAAATTAATCCATCCATCTTACCGCATGTCAACGCACCTTATTCCACATTAACCTGTCGGCAAGGGTCCGAGTTGTGAAGGTCTTCCTTCCGAGTCATAGTAGTCACATTCGAGCCCGGCAGCATGATTATCCCGTCTACAATCACTAATCAACAATTAACTAACTCGGGGTTATGCAGGACAAGGTGGAGCAGCGTTGGCAGTTGCGCTGTTTGTCCTGACGCCGCGTTATGCGCAATATCGACGACACGCAGCGCACTGACAAAGTAAACGCTCACTCCTGCGAGCCTAAACGTATGTGATGAACGAAAACAAAGCTTCGGAGGATCGAAAAAAAAAAAGAATACGGTGATCGCGAGGGCACGCGACCGAGCCCAGGCGCGAAGCGAGCAGGCGGCCACAAGCGCGCTGCGAAGAAACAGACGAGACAAGAAACAGCCCCTAAACAGCCCCCGGTAGTCGCGCGCTTTTCGTCAGCCACTGACACGTCGCTGAAGTCCGGTGACGTAAAGCGGTGGGCGGGGCACCTCCTTCGACGCCGCCCTAAGGAGCTCTGTACCCTCTATTCCGCAGAGTTGAAACAGGACTGGAAAGGGAAGTTTTCCGGTCGCAATATCTTCGCTCCTAACAAACCGTTTTGAAAAATTCTTTCGGCTGTGAATTTCTGAGAGGCATTCAATACACACCCAGCCGTTTTCAAAACCAAGCCCGAGTGGTGGTTCAGGACCCCTTTAAGTAAAAGTGGTACTGAAACATTGTATAATTGACCGATTAATTAGGGGGTGTCTGCAAGAGTCTATAAGGTGATGCAACTCAAAAATTATAATATGTAGCTTAAAACTGATTTCATTTCGTATATCAGCATAACAAACTACATCAGTGTGCGAACTTTCATCAATTTATACCCATAAATATCAGATAGTTCTCATTGCCACGTCCCCCCTTAAAAGACGATCCTAGAATTATTTCCATCATATAGCAGCTTATTTTAACCCTCGGCAAATTAAAATTAAGTAGCATGAGAACCCCGCTGTGCTAAGAGCACTTACGCTTAGTTGTATGGAAAATTTCACTCAGTAGGCCCAGAATTCAAAAGCATGTTATGTGATGCAACTTCGGTTTGTGCATTCAATGTGGCGATTTCAGGCAGGTAAATATTTTAATCATCTATGCAAACATTGAAAGTCTGCACGATGGTGATGTAAGCTCAGCCAGTACTGAAAAATAAAACTAATTAAATAAATTCACGCAGACCTGCCCGTTTACTTTTCGACATGGTTGGTCTTCGGTACGTGGGAAGCGTCCTATTAATATTTCTGAAGTGAAGTGGAGGGGGCTGGCCTATAGCATGTGTTTTTCTGTAATATGAGAAGCTTACACCAATTCAACAAGCGTTCTTGTTTCTAAACCTCAGCAGGAACTAATTCTGAATGAACACTTTGAAGAATAAAGTATTTTCAAAATACAGAGTCAGATGGCGTTTTTCTTTTGTTTGTTTGTTTTAGCACAACAAGCGGTCTCTTAGCATCAGGGGTGTCTCCCTTCCATGCAGTAGATGGGTCCTCCTATCACTGCATTACTTAGGGCTTCTATGTTAGATGTTAGTGTAGCTAGAACAATTCCTTTTAAAAACGTGTGCTCAGAAAAACATGAATTCTTACAAAGCATGTAGTTCTGCATTTCTGTTTGAAACCTTTGTTAAGAAAATCAGTTTTATAGCTCTAGTAGCTCATTCATAGCAGCTTCAAGGAGAAGTGCTTCAGATGACCCGTCCTGGACTTTACCACCTGTTTCATAGCTGCAGATTTGAATAATTGTAGTACGTACTCTATTGTTTAATTCGAGGTTTATAATCTTCACACTAACTTATGTGCTGAAAACTCATAGGGTTGGATTCACATTTTTGTGAAACATATCTCGGCATCAACAGAAGATGTGGGAAATATAGCGAGAACAAATGCTAATAAATAAATGTTTATTATAAGAGGGACACAGGAATAACACAGCCAATCTGAAGGACGTGGTAAACCAGGTACAACATAAAGAGAACAAAGTCTGCCTATACATTTCAAGCATTTATAAAAAGTAAGTACAATATACACATAATGAAGCATTGCCAGTTGCATAATTTTGCTAGCAACACATACCAGTTATGCTGCACCCTTGAATGGCAGTTGGTGCTGTAAAGAGAATGATGGGAACAACTATATATGTGTGTATGCAGTCTTGTTATACCTTTCGAAATGTGCTCCATCATCATTCACGCCCTTCTGACCAGTGCATGCCTTGCTACAGAAGTTCCAAGCCACAATTTAGTGTATATTTAGTTTCAGATAAATAGTTACACCAATACCAATTTAAGCCAGCTTCACCTCACTGCCTGAGGTAGACGCATGGATCCCTGATCTTCATATACATACACCAAAAATGGCTGAGTAAAATAAAAAAAGATATAGAAATTAACCGACCGTGTGAAAACGACTTCATGTTAATGTGGAGCATGTATACACAAAGACAGGCTGAAACACTGTTCTGCCTGTCTGTACTGTAGCCACACATATAGTAGTGAGCTATTTTATTGGCACTGACGTGATGAGGCCAGATTGAGGTCCCTAATAATGATACTATGAGGATATAACCACTGCCCCTTAAATTAACACCATGTGTTTAGTCAAGAACACACTCAGCTGGACACCACAGCAGAAATTGCAATCAAACAATAACTAGCATGTGAATCGAAGAGGTACCACAATTACATTGTGGCTAAGCTTTACGTACCTTTATCCAGCACATTAATACACAAGTGGATAAATGTCATCACACAAGTACAGATGCACATACTGTTTAAGTAACGTGTACAGCCACGTTACTTTTTGGAATGTGCACAAGCTTCAGGTTACCTTGCCTTTGAATGTTTACCCAAGTGGGTGCACTGAAAGCAGCTTACACTTGTTATGCAATGGCATGAAGACCACATATATTCACTGACACTACCTGTCTACCTGTGCCAGACTAACCGTATTCCCGACCTCCCCCCCCCCCCCTCGCAAAATTCCCTGTGACATGACACATGTTCTGTTATAATTAAATGTGGCTACCCTCATGCATCGTTTCACTTATACTGTCACGGTCATGGTATATTTAAGTACAATTTACCATCAGCAAATGTATAAGTTCATCAACGTGCATGAGTACAGCAGGCATCTTGTCTCTCTGATGCTGAATGAAAAGAAATGTAACAGCTGCTTCAACAAAGAAAATGTTTGCTTACTGTTGTATAATGTCACTGTAGCTTAATGCAATACTGCTTCGCTGTGTATGGGGTTGTTATGTGTCAGGCAATCATTTTTTCACAGGCAATTCTGAGGGTTCCTGTGATGAGATTAGTTGCAGAGCAACCAGTTGTGATTGGTCGATTGGTTAAAAAGTGACTGTTTTTCAGTCAGTCACTTTTAGCTCAATTTCTCAGTTGTATGACTGCTGTCGTACAGCTTGTGAACCAATCAGCTTCACTAGAACAGGATGTCTGTTTATCCTATGAGAGTGTGAGGAACAGACATTAATAGCTTGGTAATGCAGTGTGGCAACTGGCTGATAGAGTGGAAGGTCCGGCTAGTCGGTGATACAATATCGGTGTGGTTACACAGCACAAATGGATGAAGACAGAAAAAAAAAAGAGGCCTCCTCTCAGTCTTCTATTTGCACTGTCCAACCAAGCTGGCTGACCACACCTGCTGGTGTGAATGTCATTTGATTATTTAAGTCGATCTGCCACCAGTTGCAATTGACGGCCTGTGCCAATTGCTAACATGAGTGTGCCCTATCTGTGGTACCACTTGGTATGAGTGTAATATTTCGTGAAACAAGAGTGTAGAGAGGCTAATTGTCATTCATATGAAGTGTATTTCATTGAGTATCATTTTACCACTAAACATTTGTTAACATCTATAGCAAGGATTAAACATTCCATGTATCTTGAGGAACTCATTTAGAAGGGTTCAGACGTCGTATCTATACACGAATAAATTTTTTAAACCAAAGACATTTCAGAGAAATACCAAAGAAAAAAATTATTGTTTCAAATACAGTACACATGTTGCTAAAGCACTCAGACCCAACATGGTATGCCAGCTTGCCCTTGGTTTGGCATTTTTCCGATGTTTTGCCAAGTATATACATATTACACACGCTTCATTTAATCATAACATGAAAGGCAGGTCATGTTAGTCTAGTGCCCTTTAGCAAAATGTTTTGCACTATTTCTTTTGTCTTGGCCTCTGAAGTTCATCACACAAATGGAATGCAAAAGTATTCATTATTAAGTGCTTGAAAACACAAGCATACAGAGTATGGCATTCATTGTTGTTGTGTGGGGTTTAACGTCACAAAACCAGCTCTGATTATGAGAGACGCCATAGTGGAGGGCTCCGGAAATTTTGACCACCTGGGTTTCTTTAACGTGCACTGACATCCCATAGTACACGGACCTCAACATTTCGCCTCCATCGAAATGCAGCCGCCGCGGCCGGGATGGCATTCATTCGTGTATGTGCCTTTTTTGCCCAGCACTCAGCATGAAGAGGTATGTAATGCGTATGCAGTTAAGCTGAAGTTACGACTATATTTGTAAACATGACTGTATGTCTAAGCTTAATTCGCTTATGCTATAGCAGTGTTCTAGACATGACTCTTTACGCTGCCAAGGCTTGACGAGACAACAAGAACAGACACGCCGAGTGAAGCGCACACTAACAACCCATTTATTTTTGTGTCAGGCAAGTTCTTATGTAGGACCACAAAAAATCTCAAGAGTCATATACATACCAACTGGCCCCCATTGCAACTCTACTGCCATGCTCTAGAATTGACTAATATGACCAAGCTGCTAAAAATGACTTAGAGTATGGTAATTGGCACAAATGTACTGCTTTGACATGGAGTACATTTGTTTGTTTTAATTTGCTAATAAGCACGTATTTCACTATCAAACGAAAAATGTGCTCAATTGGATGAGCCTGATTGTAGCATTGTACAGCAGGTTAGTTGCATACAGCCCACATACCTAACTGTATACTCCACCAAATCTGTTACGAACCAAGTAGGTTTCAGGGGCTTTTAATGTGTAAGCAAAGCCGAGACACCGAGGCGGTTGCGATCGCATCAACAACGCAACGTCGTCGTCTTCTCTGCGCGCTTCTCTCGAACCACTGACGCACTGTAACATTAATTGTCTGGGATATTTAATATAATAACATAGTGTAGTTGATGGTTGACTCAATTTAAAACAACTATGTATATGAAATGCCCACATACTGCATTTGATGTTTCAGGCGAATATACTATGCTCGTTATTTGTGTATAGGCCCTAAAATCGCTGTCCTTCTTTTACACAGATGCATGCCAAGTGGTGCTTTGACAGATATGACCCTATTTACATGGCTGGTATCACACGTACAGGCTTTTTTTTTCTTGTCCCTTGCTATGCCTACCATTCGCAATCGACTTATCATGGTGGCAGCGTGGCTGTGAGCTCCCAGCATGGTGTATCACCTTATGCTTGCCTGTTTTGTGGCAGCCGGCATTACTGGGAAAAGCTTTTCTCTAAAGGTGGCTTGTCCCAATAAAATGGGAGAAATAGCCCCTACTCTACGTGACATGTAAATAAAGGATTCGTTGCGACAGCAGAAGCCCATGTGGTACTATAGCCTTATCGGTGTTCAAGTCCTCAGCTGTGGGTAGCCAGCATGAACACGCCATCATGAAATAGAAGTTTACAGCGCATTTAGCCCACTTGTGCACTATTTTACCGAAGAGCTAAAGTGATGTTCTTGACTGATTGTCTTTTTGGCCAAGTAGGACAGACTGTTGGACTATTTGGTCTTGCAGCTTGAAAAGTTGAACTTCGTGCGAATGACACACAAACACACACACACAAAGAAGAGCGAGGTCGTAAATTTCGTGATCATGGCTCAGCACAGGCACACAAAGCACTAAGCTTTGCACAGGGCTGTCCGACAGCAGCATGACGTGCAATTGTGGTGCTGTGGAGTGTTGGGTATGCAGCGTGCAAATGGAAGTGAAGTCGTGCGCCGTCTGAGACCAATAAAATCAGGAAATGACTAGCGTCCAGTCCTGCAACAAGAAAATTTACCTTCATTTACTGCATGAGAAAATAAATAGGGCCCCTTATAACCACAGCGCATTGTTGAAGGCGTGGCATACAATAATAAAAATAAAGGTTGAAGGCATGGCGTCGTGGTACAGAGTTTGCTTCTGCATGCGTTGGTCGCAGGTTCGAATACCTTCACCCTCCTCATATCTTTTTTTCTAGTTTTTTTTTCTCATATATATGACTATGTCTAACAGCTGAGTGCATATAGCTGGAAAATTTCGACCTCACCAGAGCAATGCTTTGGGTAACGACTTACCCGAAACTTAGAGCTTTTATGTACGTATATACATATTTGCACACTTACAAACACATACACAAACCTACAGAAAAAGAGGGCCAGACATCCACAAAATAAAATCTTGGCTACATTTCTGCCAGACACCTGCAGTTGGTACAAAGTTATTAGGTGCAAAAGTGTCCTGCACTAATCTCTATTACATAAGAATGCACTAAGGTTCCCACCAGACTTTTGCTTTACAGTGTAGCTCAGAACACAACACATCATGAAACAGTGTGAGGTATGTCCTGATTGCTTGAACCATGGAGGTCCAAATTACCAAATACATCAGTCGAGATGAACTGCAGTGCCAGCATTACTCGGGAGGGAGCACCAAACCATATGTGGTGGACTGCTTCAAGGTAAAGAAAGTTTTTGCCACTACTTATCTTTGTTTTGATGATCAGTATGAAATTGTGACTCAAAGAGCTGCAATACATATCCAGTTCATCCTACGTTTGTTGAATCAGAAGTGCCACATAAAAAGTAAAAAGGAGCTGTTTTGTAATTTCATTATCCATTAGCCAGGTTCCGTTGCACAGTGAGCAGATAACTGCTCTACTTGCTTTGTCAAAGTCTGATTAGCATATTACAAGAAACATCCTTTAGCGAGGCCTGATGACTAGCACATGATAATGCAGAAAAGCTCCCTGGGTTGAAGCTCAGTGGTTGATACTGAAACAGTGAAAAGTGAAATAATGTGTTTTGTGACAAAATTGTACGTGGAGCAAATTACCATACATTTATTGCAGCTTGTTTTGTACTCCAAAAGAGCCCTCCCTCCATATCGCTGTCAGCCCTTCCCCCCTCCCCTTCCTTTTTTCACTGCAGAGAACAAAGAGTCAAGCAAAAAAAAAACAACTCGCAATTATGTATATAGCCATCATCATGCTGCATAGCAGAGAGAATAACAGAGGTTTGTGCTTCAGCACATATATCAGGAATATCAGAGCCATTATTGCAATGCCTGCAAAAATGCAAGGAACCTGGACATCAAACATTAAATAATTACTTGTAAATGCTTAGCTATCAAGTACACATAGTGGGAATTTGTTCAACACCACTATGGTAACACATTTCTACCTTCTACCGTGGGAAGCTAAATATTTCAAACTCATTGAAATCTTCATTTTATTCAACCCTTTACAGTACAACTTCTTACTAAATAATCATAACATTTGCAGAGACAGACAACCATGACAATCGTCATGCAGTAGTCGTGTGCTACATGCACCTTATATTGCAAAACAACAGGTGCATTGCAGATTTCAATAGTGTGCGCCCCAAATTCTTGATACAAACTGCCAAATGGATTTAGGAATGAATTTGACCGATATACTTGTCACACAAAGCTTTGACATACTCAATAGTGAAATTTAAGTGTAAACAATAATGTGATATTGCCGGTTGAATGAATACTGGCTCCAAACTTGTCATTTCAGCCCAGTTTCATGGTAACACTTTATAATCTAGGTGTGACTGGAGTTCTTATGAAACAATGTGCATTTTTTGTTTATGACAAGTGTATCACGACCATAGTGAGCTCTCCATTTCAAATTCGACTTATTTGTCACTTTTATAAAGAGCAGTTACATTATGTCTCTCTGCAACATGAACATTCACACCAATCTGGTACATGTCAAGTTTTCTCTCATTTTAAGCCATCTCTAAGCTGAAAAGCTAAATTGTTTAAGAATAATGCTGGATTCTTTTCTTCATCCAAGTGATTCTTCTTTTGTTTAGAAAGTGTGTGTGTTTGTGTGTGCAAGCACGTGCATATGCACATACACAATATATATATATATATATATATATATATATATACAGTGTGTGTGTGTGTGTGTGTGTGTGTGTGCAAAATCATATTATGTTATCAAATATGCCAACGATGGCCGCTATTGACATGCCTCTTGAGCATGCCAATTGAGAATCTATTATTTTTGCGTGAATAGACGCAGAAGGCACACGGATGAACAAGACAGGCACTGACTGTAAACTGATTACATTGAAGGGAAATAGCATATACGTGCATGCACATCGTCGAAAAGCACAATCGATTGTAACTGCCAGGCAAAAAACTTAATGAGATACCAATGTCAATTGTGAAAGCGACCTTTCAAGGATACATCAGAAACGACATATTAAGACTTCCACCCTGACTGCTGTAATAACTGGTGCTCTAAATAGCAACTTACCAATATTTAACAATGTCATAACTTGCTTGATACCAAATTTCCACTACGATGCTAAGCTATTCGCAATAATCTTCTATCAGGGTAAACGAACAAGAAATGAGCTACGCGCTACGAGCATAACACATGAAAAGTTTTGCTTCTCTCTTAACTACAAGGCCGTAGCACTTCCGAGAAATCGGCAACCGCTTTCAATATATTGAGACATAGGCTGTAACGCCGACCAACAGACACAGAATTTATTATCACAGCAATTCCGTAAGTGCCGAGCTAGGTCGCTATGCATCCTTTTCCCGCTTCTTGCTTCACGCTTCTCTCTACCTCCCTTTGCTGAGGTAAAGAAAAGAAGGATGAAGACACGCACTGGCCAAACTACACGTGATGACGCGATGAACACAGCAGAAACTGCCACGTCGCAGGCGAGACAATCATGCATGCCTTCCTTGTATTCGAGCAAAAGTGCTGCATCACGGACATTTTGAAATTCATCGCATCACAATCCACGAGAGGGCGCAGCAGGAATCTGTTCTTAAACACATCGGCGACCCGACAACACAGATGACTTGGCCATGCTTTTGTAGTAGACCAAGGGGTCCCGAGTTCGAATCCCTAAGTCATAAGGTTTTTTACACTTTTTTCTTTTCTGTATCTTTTATCTTTTCTCTACCCACCTGAGGTATCTTCTTTGTATCCCCTACTTCTCTTTAACAATTATACCCTGCCCTGACTAAACCACACTCTGCAAACCTTCGAAAGTCTCCTCCCCCAGACGGAGCATTTGGACAAAAGATGCATATGGGCACCAACCATCACCATGCCTCATCTGCGTAACTCACCTGAGCACCAGAGCAGGAAATGGCTCCCCTGGTGCAACACCATGGCCAACACCTCCCAAATGACCAGACCAACCAAACCCTGGACCTAGACGACGACATAAACGGAGCTTCTAGCCGCGGATGCGACCACACGGGTATGGGAACAAAAGACTCAAAAAGCCTCTGGACTCGGACAGGCCGTCATTGAAAATTAAACGCAGCGACTCTTAACATGCGAACTCTTTCAAGCGAAGCCAGATAAGCTGAACTACTAGAAGAATTAAGGGGTATTAATTGGGATATCAATGGCCTTAGCGAGGTTAGGAAACCAGGAGGAGGATACTTATCGCTTAATGAAGGACACGTTCTCTGCTACAGAGGACTACCAGAGAAGCGCAAATACGGCGTGGGGTTCCTTATACACAAAGACATAGCAGCTAGGTAACATTGAAGAATTCTATAGCAATAATGAAAGGGTAGCAGGTGTCGTGATAAAATTAAATAGGCGATACAAACTAAAACTAGTACAAAGTTACGCACCAACGACCAGCCACAATGCAGAACAGTTCTACGAGGATGTAGAAACGGCAATGAACAAGGTACACACCCAATATATGATTGTTATAGGGGACTTCAACACGAAAACAGGAAAGAAACTAAGAGGAGAACGTGCAGTCTGTAATTACGGAGAAGGAGAGGAATAGCAGAGGGGACATGGTAGTGGAATTCGCCGAAAGAAATCACCTCCGTGTAATGAGTACCTTCTTCAAGAAATGTAAGAACAGAAAATGGACATGGAAAAGCCCCAATGGAGAAACGAAAAACGAAATAGATTTCATAATGTGCACTGATCTAGGTATAGTACAAGACACAGAAGTGGTTAATAAGGTCAGAATTAGTGACCACAGACTAGTAAGGGCGAAGATATCCCCCAATCTAAAGCGAACAAGGACAAAGTTAATCACGCGGAAACAGGCCACCCTGGGTGGCGTCAGGGCGAAAAGAGAAAGATTTAGAATTGCATTTAAGAACAAGTATGAGGCTCTAGGACAGGAAGATAATGAGGATATACAAAAGGCGAACGAAGACATTACTAAGCTAATCACCGAAGCAGCAGTCGAAGTAGGGGGCAAAGCACTGAGACAAGATGTGAATAAGCTCTCTGAATCTGCTAAAAATCTAATCAAACAATGCCAACAGATGAGAATAACTAACTCAAGAGACAAGATAGAACCGAGCTGTCTAAGCTCATCAACAAAAGTAGAGTCAGGGACATACGTAACCATAATGTGAAAGAAATAGAAGCAGCCGTCAGAAAAAGAGTCGGCATCAAAACAACTAAAAGGAAGCTTTGTGCGGGAAAGAACATAATGCATGCAGTGAACGATAAGCAGGGCAACATCATTACTAACATCAGTGATATAGCCAAAGTGGCTGAGGATTTCTATTCGAACTATACAGCTCAAATATGAGTCGCCCCACCATGAGTGTATTAAATGTCGAGCAGGACTACGAAATACCATGCCTCACTGCAGACGAGGTTAGGAAAGCAATTCAGGGCATGTCCTGCGGAAAAGTGGCTGGAGAAGACGGCATAACCACCGACTTCATCAACGATGGCGGAGACTCCCTTACTGGAAAGCTCGCGACACTATACACGATGCCTCAAAACTTCAAATGTACCAGTCAGCTGGAAAAACACAAACATTCTATTATTACATCGGAAGGGAGATGTAAAGGACTTGAGGAACTACCAGCTGATCAGTCTACTCTCAGCACTTTACAAAATTTTCACAAAGGTTATCTCAAACAGAATAAGGGCCACACTTGAATTTAATCAACCAAGAGAGCAAGCAGGGTTCATGAAAGGATACTCCAGCATAGACCACCTTCATGTGATCAATCAAGTAATCGAGAAGTCCGCGGAATACAACAAACCCCTCTATATGGCTTTCATAGACTATGAAAAGGCTTTCGACTTGGTAGAGATACTAGCAGTTCTGGATGCATTGCGCCGACAAGGAATATGTGATAGCTATATAAACACAATAGCCAACATCTATAAAGATTTTACAGCCACCCTACTCCTCCTTAAAGGAGTACTGACACGAATTTTTTACATTCTTGTATTATTGCTGTAAATGAAAGCGCCGACGTGAAGAACCCCAGAAAGAATATCATGGTGCCTCGCAAGGCAATGAATATATTTTTAATACGGCTTCCTTAAAGGCCCACTTTCGGTTTTGATTTCGAGGGGGCGGTTTCCTAGTGACGTGTCAACATAGTCGGACGTATGTCTGAGTCACGTAGGGACAGCAATTCCTGATAGAGTCGCTGCAACTCTGTCGTCTGTGGTCAATTACGCGTGGGGCACGCAAACAATGACAATTTCACGGTCGTCCAGTGACTGACAGCGATTTCGGCGATATTTAACAGACTGTGCTCATACGTCATCGTAGTGTCCATTGCGCTGGGGCTGGGTTGCAGTGCGGGGCGACGAAAACATTACAACCAAACTAAAATATTTTATACCTGTTTCCTAGCTTCCGTGCGCGGAGGGCGTTAACAATACATGGCTAGAAAATGAAAAATGTACATTTTGAGCCGCTGCAAAATCGTGTCAGTACTCCTTTAAGAAAAGCAGGAAAATCTCAATACAGAAAGGTGTCAGACAATGAGATAATATTTCTCCAGTGCTGTTCACTGCATGTTTGGAAGAAATCTTCAAGAGATTAGACTGGGATGAGACAGGGCTCAGGATTAACGGCAAATATCTGAGTAACCTACGATTCGCAGACAACATAGTACTCTTTAGCAATGATGGCGACAAACTGCAAAGATGATTGAAGACTTAAGCTGAGAAAGCGTTAAGGTAGGATTAAGGATGAACATGCAGAAAACAAAAATAATGCTAAGTGGCACGATGAAAAAATGTCTATTCACGATCGAAAACCATACATTAAAAGTCTTAGAAGAATATCTGTATCTAGGACAGTTACTGAGAGGAGAACCCACCCATATAAAAGAAATCCACCGTAGGATAAACATGGGATGGCACGCATATTGGAGACATTCCCAACTCATGAACGGAAACCTACCACTATCACTCAAGAGGAAACTATAACTACTGCATCTTGCCAGTACTGACTTACGGGTCAGAAACCTGGAGAATTACATAGAAGCTAGAGAGGAAGTTAAGAACCGTGCAGTGGGCGATGGAACGAAAAATGATAGGCGTTACACTAAGAGATAGGAAGACAGCAGAGTGGGTCAGAGAACAAACTGGGGTCGCCAACATAATGGACGATATTAAGAAGAAAAAATGGACATGGGCAGGCCACGTGATGAGAAGGCTAGATAACCGATGGACAGTTAGAACGACGGAATGGATACCCAGCGCAGCCGTGGGCGGCAGAGAGTAAGATGGGGGGACGAAATTAATAAGTTCGCGAGTGCCAAATGGAATCAGCTTGTGCAGGACAGGCAAGGATGGCAAGGATTGGGAGAGGCCTTCGTCCTGCAGTGGACATAAGATGGGTTGATGATGATGAGAAAGCTGTTCCATGCTTACTGAGAGCCCGCACTACATTCGCTAGCAACTACAATGCCTGTTTCGGTGATCACAATATAATTGGACACGTACAAGAACAAACAAAAACAGCTGTGCCAAATTCAATTAGGAAAGTGTGACAAAAATGGAGGCACCACAAGTAGACATGCATTTTATTAGGCAATTGCCTAACACACCATGCAGCACAGGCAAAAGTCTCTTTTTTCTCAAGAAGTATGTTTCTGAAAATATATTTCTTCAAGGGAGTATACTTTTCGAACACATACTGACCACTAAATATACCTTTCAAGGACGCCCTAGGATCACTTTCTTAAATGGGCAGACAAAATCAGGGTCATTGTCGCTACAGTAACTCACTGTATTCATTGTCTTAAGGAATTCTAAAAAATTATGTCTCTACCTACCCCTGCTCATCTGCTCCTGCCACTTACTGAACAAAGCACATGTTGGCACTTTCCTTAATGGCACTTCCTTGATGGCACTTTCCTTAATCTTTGTATTACACTGTCCTTGCTGAACAAAGCAAGATACTTACGGACTTAGGAGAGCTGTTTAATTTATGTATTCGTGGCACTGCTGAATGGAACACAGACATACTAAAAATTTCCACCCAACTTTATTCAAGAAATATTTGCAGCAATATTAAGGAAAAAGTGACCTGGAGTTTGTGAAATTTCTAATAAGTTGTGGTTCTTATTCAGAGGAAAATGAAACATTAACCATACGCTAATTCAACAACTCAGGTCAATCAAAGTACACTTCAGTGACATCTATAGTCTGTTTCAGAAGTTCTGTGCAGCATTGGGGAAGCTACTGGCCTCTTCAGTCAATCAGGACGGTGAACACATATTAAACGTATCCTTCTGCGGCTTGCCATCTGCCAATGGCGGGCGCTGCAGTGGCAGCTGCAGCTCTGGAAGTAGGAAGATGAAGCAAAGTGTGCTTGTCCGAACAATTGTATTTCGTCTCACTTCGGAAGAATTCTGCGCTCGATGGCTTCGTAGCTTGCTGCGTGGAACTAGTGAAACACACTATAAGTTATAGGCTCTTGCAAGGTGATGGATATTATGCATTTAAAGAGACACTATAAACTGAAAAAAATTTTCTCATATTAGTAAATCACTCTCACATTACCAAAGGCACCACTTTTGCACAGCGAAAACACATGGTAAGCTAGAAAATGCGCAAAAGAAAAATACATGTAGCAACACCTCCTCAGATATTTCCACAATAATACACGTGATGTCATAATCTTTGATGGCATCTACTAAAGCCTACGTAGTTGTTCAGAGGTAAAAGAGATTACATTAATTGCATTCTAAGGAACCCAGAGACGCAACATGGCACGTTTCAAATAAGTTGACTGAGCCAATCTGGCGAGAATATGAACAAAAGCAAGGGGGTTTGTGATGTCCTCTCCTCACTGTATTGGGGCAGAATTCAAAGAAAAGCTTCTACCTTGAATATACCTTCTATTATTGAAGGCAAAATGATGAAATTAGCAACAATGCAGTTCACAAAGAGTAATTTATCAGTCTACACTAATTTGGTCTTTCACTTTAGTGTCTTTGAGCAAAGTAAGTTACTATATATGTAGTAGTGTCAGGTAAACGGCAGATGTTTTCAGAGAACATTAGGTGACAGCTGATTCATGCTATAGTTAAACAAGTCAAGCAGTTATAGCCTCTTGATCAGCACTGGCATCTCAATTATGGGGGAAGCCTTTAAGCTATGGAAGGCATATATATATACATGCCTTCCGCGTACGTGCCTGTGATATAAATGTGTGTGTGTGTGTGTACGTGCGTGCGCACGAATGGTAGCTGACTATCAGTGGTTTTTCACATTTCGAAAGAGTTATCCACTGCGAACTTTATATGGCTCGATCGATAGCTACGTTCTATGCTAACTAGACGCAGCCCGCGGCCGTCTTCCGCCTAGAAATGCGAACTACCGGTTCTCATACACGTGTTTGCGTGCGTGCGCAGAAGATATACGTATACCTGCACGCGCGCGCGCATATAACGCGTTATGTATGCTATTAGTGGGTTTTTGACATTCCGAAACAGCGCTCAGCTCGAATTCTCTGTATGTTCTAGGCCTACTCCTTTCAAGTTAGAAATGCCCAGCCAACCACAATAGTTCTAGATCTGTCATATATACGTGCGTGCACGCATATGATAGGCTATCTATCGAGTGGGTTTTTCACATTTCGAAACAGCGATCGACAGCTGTTCTCTGTATACGTGCTAGGCCTAAAGTCCCAACTATCCATTCCTTGTCCGCGAGATAGTTCAGAAATGCCCTAGATCGATTTCAGGCAAATAAGTTAACGACTGTCCGCTCACATGTGAGCGCGCGGCATCTCGAGGTAGCACGTGTTACGTGTTCTGTGGCAGCTAGTACAGCGATGGGGCAAGGCCCACAGAGGTAGAAAATATTACAGAAAAGCGCTTGGAGGCAATCGGGCCCGATCTGGCACGGATGCCGCGGCCGTTTCGATTGAATTCAAGTACTTGATGTTACAGTCGATCGCTTTTGTGTGGAATTCGCTTATTTCAAGTAAAGGAGTGCAGGTTCGTCGGAACTGGAGATGACTGTTTTGTAGAGTTGCTACAGCTTTTCGTCGAGGCAGCCGGCCACTTGTGCGTCGGAGGTTTGTGCCTGGCGTTTTCTTTCAGCCTGCACGCTTGCAATTCCCTCTTATGTCTTCAAGTCGCACGCACCGATATCAGCCTATCAGCTGACTAAGCGAAACTAAAGCCGCTAAAGCTTTGTTTAATTAAAGTACAGTACACTATAATTAAAGTACTGACACCAATTTTCGAAGCTGAGTTTACTCCACCATACAACTCTCCTATATGCGTAGACAGCACTGAGCAAATGTTAAGCTCAGGAAATGCTGATAAGATATTTTAATTTGACGTCAAAGTCAATTTTCACATGGTGTACCTACTGACATCGACACTAGTGTGACGTCAGGCTACAGTACAAATTTTGGTGACTTCACGCAGCAGTATGGCAAGTTGTGATGACGTCAGGTACAAAAAATGTTGCAGTGGCTTAGCTCGGTTATGCCAGGATATACGTAGCGTTAGCAAAGGTTCAGCTGATTTTTGTTGTTGCTGCAGGGGTGGCGGGCACGTCGCTCAGCCTCCTGGCGACGCCGCTTTGCTAGACGTTCGTCCCTTTGCTCCAGTGTCTCCGCAGCACGTTTAGCCTTCTGTTCATTCCTCCTACGCTCAACCGCTAATTGCCAGGCAACTACTTCGGGATCCGATGAGTCAAGCTTCTCCGCTCTTCTGCGCTGGCAGCATTTGCGCTCTCCTTCTCCATGGCTATACCACACTGGCAAATGCCAGTCAGAAGCGCAGCGGCTCCAGCGCAGTGTCAGACGGCGACTGCACAGCGAGCGCGCGCCGGCGCCAGTGCGTCTACCACGGCTACGACGTCACTCCTCTGGAATGCGCAGACCGGCGGCGGCGGAGTGCGCGAGAGGTGCCGGCTCCGGTGGCTCCGGTGCGCAAGCTGTGTGACATCACTGATCCTTGCGCATGCGCAGCACGGCTCTTGATGTGCCGCGCGAAACGGGCTTGGCTAGGCCAGTGTAGCTAACGCTACAAAACATGCAAAATGGCCGCTCGCGCGTCACACGCGGCCGTCTGCTTTCGCCGTTCAGTCGCCGTAGTTAAGAGTGCCCGTGAATGAGCGAGCGAGGTCGAATTACCCTCTATCGTCATGTGTGCCCGCGTATAATCGGAAGGCAAGGTCGCTATGGTGCCGGCATTTTGCCCTTGAAATGCCGCGGAGGTCTCGGAGGCCGGCCACCTTAGCTTATCGCAGGCTCCGGAGCCACACCGACAACCACCGTGCGTGGTGTACGTGGCATCTTGCACTGTGCCGAAGTATTTGCTGTCGTCGCAGAATCGCTATACAAAATTTTGTACATCGTTGACCCCACACTTGCTACAGGCGCTGCGCGCGAGAGACCACTTGTAGAAAACGTCACGATTTTTTGCGGAGCACGTCACGAGAGGCTCATTACTATGCACAAACTGTGTGACGTCAGGCTACAGTAGGAACCGAAACCAGCTTTTAAAGGCATGCTGTAAATAAATTTTCACGGCGCGCTCACGCTTACCAGTACGTTTTCTGGGCTCTGGAGGGCTTGGCATTTCATTTCATGCAAAAAAAACGCCAACTGAAAATTTTCGTGGCAGTACTCCTTTAAAGGAGCACTATGTTCAGGTTGCCTGCCGTATTCGTCTGTAGCAGACGACAAGATGACCGGCCATTGGTAGTATTATCTCTATAGTGAGTTTTAGTATATCGGAAAGCAGCAAACGTAAAGATTTAGCGTTAAGGTTAACGTTACGGTAAAGCTGGGTGCACTTGGCGGCACAAACTAGACTTTTAGTATAGCGGAAGAGAGCGAAACGCTAAAGCTAACGCAAAGGCATGTACGGCGACAACTACACCTTAAAACAACTCTTATTAAATCCTTAAGTGCGCCACAAAATCATTGTGCCAGTATCGTGTGAGTGTGTTGTTAGTACTGTATCAGCAGACCCGAAAAACATCGCTTCGTTTCAACATGCCGCCATCGAGTCTCCTTTCTGACCCGTACTGCCTGTCATTTCGAAGTTGCGATGACATAGGAGCGCTTAATTTATACTTTGGAAACCAGAGAAGCTACGCAGGCAGTCCATGTCGTCGAGGCTATGCCGTATATACGAGAAATTTCGCCGACATTTCCGTTTTGAGAAGGCGGACTTTCCACTTGTCATCAGTGCCCCGGAGCTTCTGCAACATTTCTCCGGTGCCCAGGGGGTGCGCATCTGTGCATGTGCCTGCGAAGGCTGGCTTATCCAAGTCGCCTTTGTGACTGAAGGAATACTTCGCCAAACAGTACTGTCATTTCAAGCATTATACATACAGTAGTGCACCACACTACTCGTCTCGGCTTTATTTTGGTTGTAGCTTGAAACAGCCGATGTACAAAAAGAAAAAAAGCCCCGGTGGCAGTGCCGCCATCTCGACGAGACTACCGTAAACGTGAGCAAAGCGACATGGCCTCTGAGATTTCGAACGCCGGCACGCGCAGTCTCGAAGGCCGTGAAAGCGAGTGCACTCACATTTTAAGCCTTGTGTGCCGCTTACTGAGTGCGTATCTTGAAAACGGCGACACATTGTCGCCAATACACGGCTGGCGAAGCTTAATTAGCCAAACCTAAGGCAAACAAGAACATGAGCGGGTAATGAATGAGCTTAACAATGCAGGCCGATGTCACGACAGATCTGAAGCGAGTGGTCTCACTTCGACTGACGCCGCCATCTTGCCAGCCGTACGGGTCCCTTTGCGAGCGTTAGCGTTGAACGATATCTTTCGAAAATAGCGTAGGCACGTAAGGGTATCGTATACGTTAACGTTTTGCGCATGCGCGGTGTGTTCCACGGTAACGTTAACCTTACGCTAAATCTTTGCGTTTGCTGCTTTCCGATATACTAAAACTCACTTATGATTGGTACTGCCAACGATATTTGCAAACCTGTTTAACCAGTTAAACCCCAATGACATCTGTTTATTATTATAAGCAAAAATAACTAAACAATTATTAGTTTTTTTTACAATTCGCATTTTGGCACTCCAACATTTAAAGCTTTAAAGGGGTCCTGAACCACCACTCGGGCTTGGTTTTGAAAACGGCCATGGGTGTGTATTGAAGGCCTCTCAGAAATTCACAGCCGAAAGAATTTTTCAAAACGGTTTTTTAGGAGTGAAGATATTGTGACCGTAAAACCTCCCTTTCCAGTCCTGTCTCAACACTGCGGAATAGAGGGTATACACAGAGCTCCTTAGGGCGGTGTCGAAGGAGGTGCCCCGCCCACCGCGTTACGTCACCAGACTTCAGCGATGTGTCAGAGTGGCTGACGAAAAGCGCGCGACTACCGGGGACTGTTTGTCCGCAGCGCGCTTGTGGCCGCCTGCTCGCTGCGCGCCTGGGCTCGGTCGCGTGCCCCCGCGATCACCGCACTTTTTTTTTCGATCCTCCGAAGCTTTGTTTTCGTTCGTCACACACGTTTATAGGCTCGCAGGTGTGCGCGCTTACTTTGTCAGTGCGCTGCTTGTCGTCGATATTGCGCATATTATAAGACGGCGTCAGGACAAACAGCGCAACTATCAACGCTGCTCCACCTTGTCATGCATAACCCCAAGTTAGTCAATTGTTGATTAGTGATTGTAGACGGGTTAATCATCCTGTCGGGCTCGAACGTGTGACTACTATGACTTGAAAAGAAGACCTTCACAACTCGAACCCCTGCCGACAGATTAATGTGGAATAAGGTGCGTTGACATGTGGAAAGAAGGATGGATTAATTTAATGTGTGTACACTAGTCACTTTTAGCAGTGAAACTGTTTGAGCTATTGGTGAAACTGGGGAAATTTGCAGAAAACTCCGCTAACCTAATGCTAGCATAACAATGCCATGCTGTAGTAAAATTAAGACAAAGCTTCCTAGGATAGTTAGGTAAGGCTAAGTCTAATTCAAAGGAGCCTAATTAGGAATAATTAATTGAAGCCTAGTTCAGACAGGACTACTCCAACTAAGTCAAACCAAGTCAAACTGAGCTAATTCAAGCTTCATCGAGCTATGACAAGTAAGTGACACCTAATTAAGCGGATACTAATTATTTACCGTTATTCAGCCACGATACTTTAAACAAAGTCTAATAGGGATAGGACTAATTATGTGAAGCCTAATTTAGCTGATATGAACAAGTTTATAGTGTAAGCAAGCTTCTAATTGGACCGTGTTTAATTAACTAGTGCTAATTAAACCACGCATAGCTAGGTTATTACTAGTTAAGTCAAACCTAAGCTAGCACTTATTAATCCAAGGTAAATTATGCTAAGACTTAAAGGTCAAGCCTCATTAAGCTGAGACTAAATATTTCAGGAGTAATTAGGCTAACACTGATTAAATCAGGCCTAATTAAGGTAATACTCACCAAGCGATACCTAATTAAGATAATATATCAAAGCACAGTGTAACTATAGGCCTAAACTAATTAGGTCATGTATAATTAAGATAGGAATAATTAACTTAAGCATAATTATATCATGACTAATAAAGCCCACCTTATTAAGTCATGTGTGATTAGGTTTAGGTTAATTAGACCGAGCCTAATTAGTGTAACTCTAATTAGGTGCTGACTGATTAAGTTAAGGTTAAGTGAAGTCTCAATAAGCTCAGACTATTAAGTTACGCCAAATTAAGCCAAACATTACAGATGTAATGATTTTAATCCACACTAAATTACCTTAGTCAACCCTAATCTGCTGTAATCCTTAATTCGCCGTAAGCTAAGTCTAGTGTAATCCGCTCTATATGCCATAGTCCACCTTAATGCACCTCAGTCTGTCTTAATCCACCCTAATGCGCCTTAATGAGCTCTAATCCACCCAAATATACCCTAATCAGACCTAGTCCTTTAATCCACCTTATAAAAGAAATATTTTGGGTTCGGCTCCAGCCATGTTACTGAGTATGAGTACTAGAAGGTGGCGCATTGGAGTACCATAGGGAATAAACCCATCTACAATCACTAATGAATCGTTAATTAAAGTTTGGGAATAATTAGTGATTTATTACAGGCTGCTGGCATGCATTTGTTGGCTTCTTGGAAAAGTATGTTTATGGTGACTTTTGCACCGCACCATTCGCGTCCACGCCGAGGTAGTTTACGGACGCCTTCCAATGGTTTCTATGAGCATAGGTCGGCAGTGTAGGGGAACACTCACTCACACTCACTCACCCAAATTTTTCCAGCATCCGCACTCACTCGCACTCGCACTCACCTCCACTCACACTCACAAGCACTCACTCGCACTCACCTCCACTCACACTCACTGGCGCTCACTCGCACTCGCACTCACTTCCACTCACACTCACTGGGACTCACTCGCACTCACTTGCACTCACAAACACTCACTCGCACTCGCACTCACCTCCACTCACACTCACTTGCACTCACTCGCACTCGCACTCACTTCCACTCACACTCAAAGGCACTCACTCGCACTCGCACTCACCTCCACTCACACTCACTTGCACTCACTCGCACTCGCACTCACTTCCACTCACACTCATTGGCACTCACTCGCACTCGCACTCAGTTCCACTCACACTCACTGGCACTCACTCGCACTCGCACTCACCTCCACTCACACTCACTTGCACTCACTCGCACTCGCACTCACTTCCACTCAAACTCATTGGCACTCACTCGCACTCGCACTCACGTCTATGAAATGAATGCGAGTGAGTGCGAGTGAGTGCACTCATGAGTGAGTGCGCCGACCTATGCAGGCATCTGCGGCAAATAGAGTGACACGAGTTTTTCCTCCTGGGTAGAATAAACGGCAGCGGTGCCAGTACACTGCGCAGGTTTCACCTGGTCGCCGACCTAACTCGGCACTACGCGCACCTCTTCAGTCGCGCGTACATCTCGAAGTGTGAGCGCTGTCTAATGTATCAGAGACTAGAACACATAGTATTTCGCGACTGTCCCCCATTCGTGCCACAGCAGTAGACGGCGGCCACTAGGCTGGCTGATATGGGAGTGCAAGCAATAAATGAAAGCTGTATTTCACCCGAAATAGGGGACCATACCGAATTACCAAATGCTGCAAGGTCATTTTTTCAATAGAAATGGACTGGATGCTAGACGTTCGGTACCACTGCGCAAAGTTGCGGATTATGCAAAGCGACTATTAAACTTAGATGCAACTAAAGTGGCTTCTTTCCATTATGCGACTATTAGACCTTTATCATAATCTTTGAGTGCATTTCCCTGCACAGCACATTCATCCGACTAATGGCGGCCCCTGTCACGTTTCAAGTAGAGGCGAGGTCCCAGTTACCCGTGCTGGGGTTTGACTATTGCCAGTGTTTATGTCAAGAGAGCCGGGTCGACATTTTCCGCGTCACAGCACATTGTTTTGCAGAAGTGAATAGCTGCCATAAATTGGGCTAGTTGGTATCAAGCGTAATGAAATATGATTACTGGCGTCCATGTCCCTTTTGCGCAAGCAGTCATGTCTTATTATGTATATACGGATCACTCATTCTTATCCCCATCCTCATGCTTCATCACTATTCTTCCCCTGTTGCGTTGTCCCCGAAGTAGAGTAGAAGGTCGGGGCGTACTAGATCAGGCCACCCTCTCTACCTGTCTCCAGTGTATTGGACTTCAAGTACGCGAGTATGTAGCTTCATTATGAAACTGAGGTTGCTTCGATGTAATGTTGCTCGCTGTGACAGATTATGCACTGCATTGTGGTGTTGTTCATTATAACGATTATGTTAATATTTCATGCGATATTTTCTTTGAAGGTCACTTAGGTCAGTATTCATTGTCACTTGATTGATGCTTTTGGTAGTCTTTTCAAGCTTGCCTCTTTACATCAGCTGATGTCCTAGGCAAATTTTCACTTTGATACTTGGGTCATATTTGAGTTCCTTTGTTCATACTCATTGATTTTATGTGGCGAAGATACTGCATAACATGACTGAAAGCGGCTATCACACAGTCATCCATTATGCTGTCTGTGCTCATATAACAGGATGCGCTGCTCTCATGCTGAGAAATGCATTGTCGTTTGGCTTTTGATTATTGTTACTAGTGCGCTTTCTGTAAGCCTCTAGTCGTTAATAAGTTCCAGATATATTTAAATTATTTCTTCTGCAGTTCCTTTTGAATATTTGTGGTTTTATTTTCTTCGCATTTCTCTTTTTTTTAAACTACCATAAGTTAGTTTCTCAATGAAATGTTGAATAAAATGTTGTTGACGTCATGATCATTGGCAGTGGGGCCTCCTTGTCAGGCCGCTTGCCAAGAAACTTTCTATCCTTAACTGTAGAAAGATATGTCACTACTGTTTTTGGTAGATTTGCTTCATACTATACAAAGTACAAGCTATATTGATTTTTGTATGCATGACAACTAATTGTGACCTAAATGCTAAGACTGATGAAGCCTTTGCAGACAACTGTGCCTACCTTACTGCACTATTGCTCTGTTGCACTCAATGCTAGTGCTTTAGTGCTTTGACCCACCAGAAAAAAAAAAACGTTCCACGCAAGTGCGACACCAGCACTTCTTCCTAGGACGAAAGTATTCAGGTGGGCTGGCACTAACCCCCACTCTGCAGCACCCTAAACCTTATGGTGCAGCTGGTAACATAGCGGGTCGCAGCTACTATCATAAGGCAGGGACGACGTCCGTGGATCGTGGGTGCCCCCCAAAATTATTATCCCGTTGACACCTTCAGAACCACAGAGTTAATGCCTTAGGGGTGCAAAAAATGCCTTGGCGTCATTTGAACCCCTAAGGCGTTAGCTCTGAGGTCACATTATCATTTATATATTCTGAGGGTGGCAACCAGACCAAAATTTTGGTGGGCGCGCCCAGTTCCCGAGCACGATTCCTGCTTCTTTTTCAGATTACGGCTAACATTTCAGGAACAGCTTTTTGATGACGCACGTGCAAGTCTTTGAACGGATTCATAAATCCCGGAAAATGGGATTATTGGAGTCTCCTCGAAGCCGTCGAAAAGACCACCTTTTTGAAGACGCATGTGCAACGAGCCGGACATCAGACGATATACGACGCATCCAGGACTAAGGCTTCTTGCGCGTGCCGTCTGCAACGTTAACGTCTAGGATATCCGTTTCAAAGTCGTCATACATCCTTTGTATGCGAGCTGGGCAGGAGAGTACCAAGACCGTGGCATGTAAATCAAGCCGCTCATGCCATACATGCCATGATTTTCATGTTATGACCTGTCATTTATGTTCGTCATGCAGTCATGTTGTGCCATACTGATTTTCGTATACATCCCATTAACGAAACGGCCCAGGAGAGCACCAAGACCGTTTCATGTAAATCATGCATGTCATGATTTTCATATAATGACCTGTCATTTTATTCGTCATGCAGTCATATGGCATAGCGATTTTCGTATACAATCTATTAACGAGACGGCCACGGATACATACATACATACATACATACATACATACATACATACCACTCACACTCATTGGCACTCACACTCACTTCCACTCACTCGCACTCGCACTCATTTCCACTCACACACACTGGCACTCACTCGCACTCACTTCCACTCACTTGCACTTGCACTAACTTCCACTCACACTCACTTGCACTCACTCGCACTCACACTCACCTCCACTCACACTCACTGGCGCTCACTCGCACTCACTTCCACTCACACTCACTTGCACTCACTCGCACTCGCACTCACTTCCACTCACGCTCACTGGCACTCACTCGCACTCACTTGCACTCACACTCACTGGCACTCACTCGCACTCGCACTCACCTCCACTCACACTCACTTGCACTCACTCGCACTCGCACTCACTTCCACTCACACTCATTGACACTCACTCGCACTCACCTCCACTCACTCACTTGCACTCACTCGCACTCGCACTCACTTCCACTCACACTCATTGGCACTCACTCGCACTCGCACTCACTTCCACTCACACTCACTCGCACTCACCTCCACTCACACTCACTTGCACTCACTCGCACTCGCACTCACTTACTCACACTCATTGGCACTCACTCGCACTCGCACTCACGTCTATGAAATGAGTGCGAGTGAGTGCACTCATGAGTGAGTGCGCCGACCTATGTCTATGAGACTTGCGCATTAACAAATATATTTTTACATATTTCCAGCAACTATTTTGCCTATATAGGGGCTCACAACGCAAGGAAAAGCGAGCGCACGGCACGCACGGCACGCACGCGCTTACGGTTTTAAAAAACGCACGCTGCGAAGGGCCCGCACACAGGCGCGGCGGGCGTGTCTGCCATCGCAGCGACACTCCTTGTAAATGCTCTATGACGAAACAGAGCATATACAAGGAGCGTGAGGAGAAGCCGCTTTTTGAGTTGAGGGCTCCTGAGGAAGTGGCAGCTTTGTGCTCCGCTTGTGAACGCTACGCTTCGCGGATGACTACAGCATTTGGCTGAGATGTTCATTATTTTACGGCGTAGGCAAGCCGTAGAATGTTTTTCCACCAAGCCCGGAGGGTGGTTCAGGGCCCCTTTAAATTCGTTCAGATGTCGCCACTACAGCCCTTCAAAAAGATCCCGCGAAAATCGAGCACCGGCACTACAGTGTACTAGAACACTGTACTGGCACGCTGGGTCATGCTAATTCTACATTTTTTGTTTATGCCTGCCAGCCAGCGGCATTTGAAAGAAAATAGTCTTAATTTGATACGTTTCTCGTGCCTTCAAGCGTGGTTTACGTGATACGCCACAGTAGTATGAACGTACGTACAATTTATGCGCAAAGGTGAACGCCGAGGATCGCACGCCGCCGCCAACCGGGCCGTTGGCCGGGCCGTCACTCCCAGCTTCTGTGCTTCCCGCCTTTGGAAGAGACTTTTTGGTGAGTTTCTGTGTTGGTTCTCGCTTGTAAAGTGAGCGGCCACGAAAACTAGTTGTGTTGCTTTCTTTTTAAGGTTTGCGTTTAGCTCGACGCCGCATACTCTCGCCGTGAGCTGCGAATATCCTAGCGATCACGTTCGGTAACGGGCGCGTTGGCTGGAAATTTGTGGCCAAAGTAAGCAGCAAGGAAACAGAATAGAAGCATATATCAGGAATAGGAAATCATAAAAGAAAAAACCAAACGCCACGCAGTACGTCTACGCAGAACGTATTCGTTTGAGGAAGCTTTTTTATAGTGCCACAGCATGTGTGTCCTGAACATTTTTTTTTTTTTTACCCGGTGAAGGCGAGTATTATTGTTTAAGCGTGTTGTTATTGGTTTAAGTTCACTGACCCTAGCGTTAGTTATTAAGGTGTGTACCATCCGTAAATTAGAAGTTGAGGCTTCCTCAGCGCGATCATAGCATCTTTATGATTTGTAATAAGGTGACAAGCTCAGCAAGTTGGGCGAATTGGTAAAGTTGCATTATGAATGAATAGCGCACAAAAAAGAAAAAAGAGCCAGGTTCGCATGTTGTTGTACATTCTTCGTCAGTGTTTTTTTTTTTTTTTCTTTGCATGCACCTTGTGGTTAAAGTGGCACTGAAAGTGGATAGTGTTTGAACTGCTAGTTTTCAATGTGCGTATTTCAGAAACACGTATATATTAGTCTAAGACTTGGAAGTGAAATGTATGACTTCAAGCAAAATTTTGAGAAAGAAAAAAAAAACATTATTAGTGGCCCTTAAGAACAACTAGTAGCCTTGTGCACTGTGAACAGTGAACTCATCAAGCTACAGAAAACAACTTCAGCTTCAACATCAGCTACAGAAAACTGTGTATGTGCAGCCTTACTGCAGGATATCATAGCACAAGAAGAACAAGGCTACTCAGTATTAACTGGGTGTGATGTACTGTAGCGTGATTGCCATAACACAAGATGAAGAAGATAACAAAAGGACAGAAAGCTGAGCGAGTTGGTAAGGCTCCATAGTGAAAAGAACAGGAGTGCAAAACACGGACACAAGGGGAGAGAAGTGGGAGAGAAGTTATATAGACGGCATTTGTGTTGTCCACTTCTCTCCCCTTGTGTCCATGCTTTGCACGCCTGTTTTTCTCACTATGAAAATGTCTGAGTATATGTGTTGTCTGTATCAATGTGTTAGCTCCGGCATGTCACATATTTCATCGCAGTACATAATTTTATGTAAGCAGTCTGTAACAGCTGCATGCTTGCTTAGTGGTGGTGTTTTACAGTATTTACTATAGTTGTGACTGGCCGTGCAACAAATGGTTCAGTAAATTAAACATGTTCCAGAGTGCGTGCATTTAAAGAAGCTGATTATAACTGACATCCATGTCCTTGGTGACCTTGTTCATTGCAGGACTGAAGCTTCCTTTATGCCATTGGAGTCTCCATGCAGTATTATAAATCCTAACTACTGCTTAAGCCACCAAGTCCTGTTCTGGCACTAATCCTCCTTGCTATGGATTTGCGGCAACAGCAGTAGTCTACAAGCACTTATGTTGTTGACTACTTTCAGTGGAGATGCACTGGTATGTGCTAAAGTTATTTAGTTGTCTGTTCTGGGTGCATTCATATCATTGTCACTTAGTTTACCACTTAGTGTCCCTTTGGTTATACGTGTTGGTTGATGACAACAAAAAGGAAGTTGCTTCTTCAAGTACTAACGACACTGTCTCATATACTTGTATCTTATTTTTCTTCATAGTCTGCCATTTCTGATGTGTCAAAGTGGATTTCTGAGACTGGGATCAATACAAACTCATATATACAAGCTTTCCTGCAAGTTAGGGCTGTCATTTAAAAACATGTCTCCTATAAACTACTTCCTCAAAGCTAATGGTAATGTAAGCATCAGTAAGATGTTCAGTAATTAATTCTGGGGTTTTATGTGCCAAAACAAGCACATGATTATGCATCACGTTAGTGTGTGATGTTAGGGAGGGAAAATGTTAAGAGGCCTATGTACAGCGTGATTTCAGTGCTCGTTAAAGGGCTCCAAGTGATCAAAATTTCCAGGACCCTCTACTACATCATGTCACACAATCATATTGTGGTTATGGTGCATGAAACCCCAGAAAACATTGTCGCTGTGCATGTCAGGAGCTCATACCATTTTATGCGGCCCATTCTAAACTTGTTAAGAAGGGCTACTGCTACCATGTGTCCTGAGGTAGCGCTGGCAATATCATCTCCTGAGAGGATGCAGGCTAGTTTTATTAATTGGGTCATGCAAAAGATTCACTCATGTAACTGTTGTATCAATTTCTGAAACCTTTCTCCAAAGCAAGACAAAGCAGGCGACTAATGGTGAAGACCAGTGGTTGTGCCTTGTGTACACTAGTTGCTCACAACCTTTAAAATGCGGCAAAAAGATACAAGGTGACTCTAGTTTTCTCTGTGCCACGCAACTTGTCTGGTCTGTGCCCACACATTTCAGAAGAGCTGCAGCCCTCCCTTTACATGAAGATGCACACTAGGCTGTGCATGGCCTGTTCGGTCAGCATGGTGTATGAAATCCCCACTCAGCTGCAGTAGGGTTTACATCAGCCAAACTGGCTGGTGTCTAAACAATAGTAAGGGAGTGCGCACTTTCCATAATAAAAACTATCTGTCAGCGCATTTGTCTGTACATTGCTAATCAAGCTCATGTGAGCCGAAGTTTGCCAGGGCTTCAATTCTTGGTAAATGTACAGATTCTCTGGCCCATGAGATTATGGAATCGTACTGCATTAAAAAGGAAAAAAAAATTATCAGTGAGGAATCTGTGGCATTGCTAATGATGAATATGAATTTGTAAATACCAGCCAATTTCGAAAGGTTTTGTGATGTACTCTTATCTGATATAATTTGGCAATTGTTTGAAGCAGTGTTGTTTACATGTGTGCTATGGCCACATATTTCACTGCTTTCCCGTACATTAAGTTAATTTGACTAACACCATACCTGTCTCATGTGTTTAATGGAGTAGCTTTATGCCCACTTTACTCGCAGTAACACATGGTGTTCATTTTCTTTAGCTCTAGCAATGTTTCATAAGCCCTTACATCACAGGAGTATTGGGAGCATGGACATACCGTGGTGCCGCCATGCGGAATAATCGTTGTGACGTGCAAAGTTGAACCAGTTGGACTGCTCCGCCAGCACTACCTTGCTCAGCACAGAGCTGCTTTGCGTATTGCCTGTTTATTATTTTCGTTTTATTTCAGCTAGACGAAATCTGTAAAATACTGTTGCGGCTACTGATTGCAGTACAAGTTAATTAACTGTTCCGGAAAAAGAATAGCTTCATTACAAAGCTTTAGGCACCGCGTCGACTGCTGTCGTTGTCTGCTATGGCCAATGGCGAGGATACCGCGCATGCAGAGTCCGCTGGTATTTCAAGAGATAACATACCATTTTGACGAATGAAAAGCAAGCATCATCTTGGTTTTAGCACGTGGTTGCGGTAAATACACGTAGTTTTTGGCCTCAAGAAAGGCATTGACGTTTTCATCATGGAATTCATTCATCAACAAAGGAACCGCTGTTGACACGAAGAAATGGCATTAGTAAATTTGTATTCATGTTCAACACGCATATCCCTGTGCAGTGTGATGCGAGTGGTTCCTTCGTTTTATGAAAAATAAAGCAGCATGCATAGAGCTGCATTCAATCGCCACCTTTCAGACATGATTTAAGGTGTACAAACGACCTACGCACATGTGCGCGTCATTAAAGCTTCTTATTTTCGGACAGGGGGTTCACTTTGTGACGTTGTGGCTTGACACATCTTAAATTCTCGCCAGTATGACTCCAAGGACACTTCTGCCTGCGGCACAGTTGTCCGTTGCTTCTCCTTTTTGTTTCTTATTTTTCCCGCATATGCCAGAAAGGTCGTCGCACAGCGATTTTCTATCGTGATCGAGCCAGATCATGATTGCATTTTTCGACAAATCACCCCCTTCCGTATTTTGCACAAAGGAGCCAATAGCGATTGAAAATACAGCGTGACATCCAAGCGTATTACTTTACACATTTGAATACACTGGCACCCTGCAAGAAGTAAATTAATGTGGTCTCAATGTATCGGATACCTTTGTCCAGCATCTACATCTTCATCGATAAGCAGTACGACACATCGCTGCTGCTGATAGAAGGAGAATATATGTTGGAAGCTGGCCAGACTGTAGTAGCTTCTTATCTTTGGGGTAGAAATGGAAGCTCACATCCTGCTCCATCGTGTACGTAGAGCACTGTGGCATGTAGTTGTAAAGTACCATACTGCCAACAACTTCTATCGCACTTTTCAGCTTTTTTGTTTCCTAGGTGGCCGCTAACATGAAATAAACGCGAAGCAACGATGTTTATGGATAAAAACGCTGGCGAATGACCGTTAAAAACGCGTGTAAACCGCCCGCTTCACCGGAGGCTCGGAGGGAGATGGGATCGTGGGATCACGTGATCCATCTTTGCACGTCAGAACGACCGCAGCGCTGGCATCTCCAGTGGTGGCCCTCGTGCCCAATTACAACACATATAAGCACAGGAGAAAAGGGACAATGAGACAGTACAAAGTGCTGCACTTTGTCCTGTCTTTTTCCTCTTCTTTGCTTATTTTTGCTGTAAAACCACTAAAAAGTATGCATTGTGAACTGGCCCTCCAGCAAATCTTACAATGCTAAAACTAAATTTTGGAGCAGTTTGTCGTTCTCTTCATCTGCATTTTTGTACTTGGTCTTCTTCACCTCTCTTGCCATGGGAATCGCATTTTTCTCAAGCACTTTCAGCATTTCGCCGCTCATATGGACTTATGCACCAAATGTATACATGTTTGAGGTCTCTAAGCCACCTGTCAGACACAGATATGTCGCACGCTGAAAAGGGGTTGGACTCAGTAGTGAACATATTTCTAAAACTAACTGAAGTACAGTAATTACTGGATAAATAGGAAAATGAATTAAAGTGGATGAAAGAACTCACTGTTGGTGGGGACTAAACCCACAACTTTTGCACACTGCATGCAATGCTCTGTCAACTGAGCTACAGCAGCTGTCGTTCCCTCATTCACTGTCTTGGTTATATTGGTAGGAGACCAAATGGCACTGTTCTCGTTGTTTCCTGACGTGCTGTATTATAAGCAAACATGGCATAAGGTAAAATCTTATCCCAATTCTTGTGCACCACATCGACGTTCACGGACAGCATGTCTGCGATAGCCTTTTTGAGTCGTTCTGTAAGTTCATCGGTTTGTATGTGGCAGGCCGCCATTAAATGCACAGTGCCACTAAGCGTGAGCACAGTGCGCAGAAGCTTAGCTGTGAAGGCCATTCCTCTGTCTGTCACGATGGCCACTGGAGTGCCATGGCTCAGGATTGTGTTCCCAATCAGAAATTGTTGCCTCAGTTGCAGTGCCACACGGAATTGCCTTGGTATTTATGTATGTGGTGAGGTAGTCTGTCACGACCACTGCTGATTTATTTCTGCTTTGAGACATTGGAAAAGCGCCAAGAAGGTCCATTCCAACTTGTCAAATGGCACATCTGGCACTATTATGGGATACAGTAGTCCATACAATTTAGTCGGTGGCACTTTACGAGGTTGGCAGTCAGTGCGGGTCCCAACCTAATGCATGACCTCTGCTGCAAGCTTTGGCCATTAGTATTTGTCGTGGATTTGTGCCAGCGTTCCCGTGTAGCCGAGGTGACCACGCCTGCAAGATTTCGCTGCGCAGACTTTAAGGGACGACTAGCAGATGGCTCTTTGAAGAGAAGTTCTTTTAATAGAGAACGCTGTTGCATAAACAAAATGAGAGGAAACCACTTGAAAACGTCTTGTCAGCACATTTTCGGTGCGCCCTTTCAGGAATTTGATCAGTGGATTGAGCACCTGGTTGTCTTGTTACTGCTGAGAGATCATTGCCGCATCAACAACTCCAATGAAACCTGTGTATCCATAATCATTCTCGCTTGGTTATTCGATTGGTGCTCTTGAGGCAGTCTGCATCCTAAATATTGCCTTCCATGTTTATGAACTACGACCATATCATATTCCTACACACGGCTGAGTCAAACTAGCTCAGGTCAGTTTGCTAGCGTGACTACACATCAAACATGATTTCTGCCACCAGGAATGGGTCAAATTACCAAAACTGTGGCACAGAGCCCTTCTCATCTGACTGCTACCCATTAAAATGGACAGAGACAAACACACAGGAAGACGGGAAGCGCGCGCTCGGGCGCTAGAGTTGAAATACGGACAAAGACAGGTGTTTACTATGTGGACGTAGCTGGCCCGAACCCTGAGGAGTGGTTCACGGCCACCATTGTTCACGAAGGAACACGGGTGGCTAGACTGACCTTCAGGGCCCCATCCGTAATGCAAGCTGAGGAGGTCACCATTGCCCTTGTGGCCTATCACAGTGGTTCCAGACGCATTATTACGTATTCGCAAGGAGCGTGCCATAACTACATAGCAGGGCACATCTCACCCGTAGCTGAGAGAATATTGTGCAATAGCATAAGGGATGTAGGTCCTCACCCAAAATGCATAATATGGGCACTGGACCATCAATGATTAAGGGGAAATGAGGCTGCAGATGTGGTTGCCCGAGCACTCGTTTCCAGGTTTCCTACTTCAATCCCAATGGAGACGAACGGGGAAGGTTACCCCCTCCTCGGTATCGGGAAATTTTAGATTATTATAGACCTTTCCATTGGCACTCTCGCACCGGCGAGCCGGAACCTGTTTTTGTCGTCTGCTAGCGCGCGGGAGAGAACTCTCCGGGCCACGCCCCCCTTCTTTGGGCTGTTTGTTGCGCCGAGCCGCCCATACGTTTTGCCGTGCTTGCACGGTGTGTGCGCTGTTTTTCGCTCACTAGAGCGTTTTAAAATGTCCTTTAAGAACAGCCTATCGACAGGGCATAACTGCATTGTTTGCGGTCGCACCTACAACCAGAAGAAAAGAAATGCTGTACGTAAACAGCTGTGCAGCACGCACAACACTGTGCAGGAGGAGTGCGGCTATGCACTCACTCACGTACTCGTGCCAAAACGCCGTACCGCTCATGTTCCCACGCGGCCTTACGCTGGTGTCGCCAACACCCCCTCAACCCTAGTCAGTGCTGTTCTTAGCATATGGCATGAAGTTCCCAGATTTGTCCTTCAGAATTCTCTCCCTACTCGATTCACTTCAACCATGAGAGCTAAACGCGTTTCAAGGTACTAGCAAAGCAAGGGGTTTTAGTATGGACATTCCTTTTCCCTTTTTTTTTTATTGCTCTTGTCCTCGCTGCTGTATGCCTCCAGCCTGTGCTATGAGCCTTTCACTTCCTCATTGACTTTCAGCCTCTAGCAGCAGCCAAGAAACGGTCTGTCTTCTTCTTATGTGAGCCGCTGTATGAACATTCCCGGAACCTTTGTGGTTTGTTAGAGGGAGGCTCTGCGCTTCTCTCTCAGCAGTCCCTATCTTGTCTTCTAGTGTGTGCTGGTACTTTTATATATATACTTTAGGGACGAAGGCGTTTACTCTTGCGTGTTTAAAAGACCATCCACATAGCTAATAGAAAAATTGTGCAGAGCAAACCAGGCGGGCATGTTTTGTTGAACGGCAAACGTGCTTCAGCACATCCCGTGACGCGGACGCTTCCATCAAAAAAAAAAAAAAGTTCCACGATAATGAACCAAGCTGCAAAAACGGACCTGAATGAATGCTTCTTGACCATGACTGCGATAAATGCGAAACCCGACCATAAGAAGAAAAATCCAGGTCTCGTGCACCGTGGGAGCCGATTTTATGCCAAGATGCCAGCGAGGTTTGTATGTATTAGCAAACGTTATTCATTACTGAGAAAGTCAGCACACAATAGCAGACAGTTAACCAAGATGAAGGAACTCCAACCAAGAATAAGCTACCTAGCGTTGGTTTTAGTTGAGTAAATGCCGCACTATGCCATGGCTTATACATCATGCCACAAAATTTTTACGATGTTATGCACACAGATATACGTGCGGCATTTACTTACTGACTTTATCACACCTTGTTAAAGTTTACTTGTCTTAGTGTCAGTGTCCAAACGCCGTTGCACTACTTCTTGAGTTTGGCTTCATGTTGAGTCATGATCATATCGAGCCACGATCATGTCATGTCATGAACATGATTGTAACATATCACATCCACATCCCTCAAGCTGTACCTTTCGTTTGACACCCATGTTAACCTCCTTAAAGCTTTCATGTTGAGTCATAATCATGTTGGGCCATGATCATATCATGTCATGAAAATGGCTAAAACTCTTATCACATCCTCACCTGTGCCTTTCGTATTACAGTGTGCATCGACCCCCTTTCATAGCTTTTTGCATAATGATGCTCATGTCATGTCATGTAGTTGATGTCATGAACATGATTATAACTTATATCACATCCCTCGAGCTGTACCTTTTGTTTGAAACCCATCTTAACCCCCTTCCGTTAATTTTCGCTGTCATGCTCATGTCATAGTATCATGTATTTCATGTCATGAACATGACTAACTGATATCGCATCTCCCGATATATATATTTCGTTTGACAGCCATCTTGACCCCCTTCCATTAATTTTTGCTTCGTCATGCTCATGTCATATCATGTATTTCATGTCATGAACATGACTAACTCATATCACGTCTCTCGACCTATATCTTTCGTTTGACACCCACCTTGACCTCCTTCTTTTACATTTATTTTTGCAGGGTCATGATTATGACATGATCATGTCATGAACGTGACTATGACCAATATTACATTCTTTGACATGCACCTTTTACTTGACACCCATATCGATCCCCTTCCAGTAGTCTTATGTTTGCAGCGTCATGCTCATGTCATAGCATGACCTGAGCACATCATGTCATGTCCCTTTCGTTTGACACCCTTCTCGACCGCTTTCTTACCATCATGTGCCATTAATTACATGCTTTGTAAAATCAGGTCATTTCTTAATCGTGATTTGTTCATTATCATGGTGTACTCTCGTTATCATAACCACTCTAACCTGACTTGCATGACTTACAAACATTAGCTTACGATTTTCAATCATTGATTTCTGGACAGGCAACTCAGTTATAGTCATGAGCATGACTTAAAGCCTGGCTATCATGCTCATTATGCCTTAGTCATGTCCATGTTGAATTAAGGGTTTGTTTGATATATCAGTGTTACATGATTAGTCATTGTTTTTTGTGATAATTTTTCATAATTTTGGAACCACCATCTTTTTAGGACACTGACTGAAACATCGAGGCTACCCTCATTGAGACATTAAGGCTCTCGCCTTAATGAGTGGCACTATTGTTAGCAAAAGCAACAGTATTCCTATGATGAGGCGTCATCTTACAACATCAACTCAAACAAAAAATAGGCGACACGGTTCCCGGTTTCCCAGTTTTATGGCTACCAACCGGCCCGGCAGATCGCGCCTCTGCCCGCGCAATAACCCGAAAAACAATGCCGATGGCAACTGCCCTGCTAATCAATCAGATCCCACACACTCACAAATGAAGCTACCAAACGATTCCATGATGTTTACAAAGAGTGAAAGCAATATCTTGCTTAAACACAAACGAATGCACGCACCCGGACAGAGAGCCCGGCGAGCAAACAGCCCAAGATGGCCGCTGCCGCTAGACATCGCTAGCGGCTCTTTCATGGCGGCGCCCAGTAGGGCTCTATTGGAAAGGTCTATAAGGAAAGCCATTGTCGCTACCCTTCCCCGCAAAGGGGTTGAAGAAAGCCGAGGAGCGCATCCTGTTAAGGCTGCAAACCAACACACTGCTTTGCCCTGCAATAATTAAACATTTCGACCCTACGGTCACCAGACAGTGCCAGCACTGTGGTGGCGGACACCTTCCACATGGTGTGGGCCTGCCAGAACAACACAGACCTTACCCCTCACTCAAACCCTACCTGAGAGTACTGGGAGGCAGCCCTGCTCGGCTGCTCGGACCTTCAGGCCCAGCAGGCCTTGGTCCAGAGAGCCAGTGCGGCGGCATCAACCAATGGGGTCCTGGAATAGGGACTCCACCTAGTCGGTAGGGACCTCTAAAGAGGCCTTGCACCTCTCTTTTCTCAATAAATGTTTTCCACCACCACCTTCTCCTTAGTTGAATAGTTCAACTCATGGTACGACAGTATTCTGTGGGCGCAGAGAATTTTGCTGGTTTGTGACCACAGCAGGACACAATTGTGGACTAAAAATAATACCCTGGCAAATATAGTTACGTCCTACATTTCCTCGGTTAGGTCCTTAACACTGATTTTCCTATATTTCTGGTTTTACAGCTCTGACCTCACAAAGATAATGCACCATATTTTTACAGATTGTGTTAGATTATGTGCTTGGCTTCAATTCTGGAGAGTTTAAAGAAAATTGAACTTGACCTTTTTTTTTTTAAAAGTTGATTTTCAATATATATTGCATTTTTGGAGACATGACTTCTTAATCATTTTTGGTTAGCGTTTGATATCACTCTTGATTTTTATATTTTGTACACCTGTTAAACTGATATGTGGCAATGCTGTGGGAAAATTTGATATTCTAACTGTTATACTAAGGCAGCAAGAAAATTTAGAGCTTGAGCATTGTTGAAGAATGTTCTGTTTTCGCAATATTATTTTGTTAAAAAACGGAACCCACGCTGCGAGATAGTAACATCGCTTCAGTGCATGCTGTACATAGCGTGCCTCAAAATACTTTCACACCCACAGCTATGACAGTATTTTTTCGGGGGTCTCGGCAAAAGTACATTTTCACAAAAATCCACGTAAAGCAGTTTCGGCTCAAAGGACACTTCTGAAATTTCTTGGCAAAGGCAAAATTTTCTTTCGCTATACTGGAATAGGCTTTATTGTTCCAGGGACTCGGACAGCAATTTAAAAAAAAAATTTTTCAGCAAAATTGAAAGCAGTTGTCGGACATGCACCAACGTTGGAGTTGCTGGGTGTGTCCAGCAAGTGGGAGACTTGCTGGACACACCCAGCAAGTCTCCCACTTGAGGCCGAAGAGAACAGCATCCATAAGCCTTTCAAAACTTGGCTGGAGCTGAGAATAATCTGAAGGGGAGGACTTTGAATTTGTAAAGCCCATCAGGCGTAACGATTGCAGTCTTCTCTCAGTAATGCTTGTTGACCTCAATTGTCGATGTGTGCTTATTAGGTCTATGGACAAGAAATAATGCGCATGGCTCCACCTGTCCAATTCGTGGCAAAGGGTAAACATCTCTTTTTGTAATGCGATTTGGCTTCCGATAATCAATGCATAATCACAAGCTGCCATCTTTCTTTTTTTACAAGCACCGCCAATGATGCCCAAAGGCTTTTTGAAGGCCGGATGACTTCATCCTCTAATATCTACTTGACCTGTTGTTTTATTACTTCGTGTTCTTTCCATTCCATGGGGTACAGATTCTGCTGAATTGTTTTCGCTGTCTCCTCCATGATGGTGCGGTGTTTAGTTAGCAGTGTTTGGCCCACACGTGTCATTGAGGAAAAACAGTCCTTGAACTGGTCTAGCAATTCCAGAACATGTTGCTTCTCCACCGGTGTTAAATTTAGATCAACATCGACACAAGAGCACAAGGGGCTGTATCAGTCATTGCTTCCCACTGCACAGCAATGCACTCTTTTAGTACGGGCAATTTTATCAGGGTATGCTACAATGGTACCATTACTTATGTGCGTGTGCTCGTTGGTGAAGTTGGTCAGCAGTACTTCTGCTTGGCCATTTCTTAAACTCATGGTGCCACAAGCGACGGCAGCACCTTGTTGAAGAAGGGCAGTTATTTGTTCTGCTACACAGTATTTGTTACATAATCCACAGCAGCTGACTGAAACCAGTCTACATGACAGTGGTGGTATGCAGACATCCTTGTTGGCAGCACGTAAGGGTCTGCACTTTCTTTCTGTGCTCTGTTTCAAATGTTGACCTGTGGAAAATGGCACTATGCCATCTCACACATTAACCATGGCACTGTACTCCCACAAGAAATCCATTCCTAACATCGGCACTTTGCAGCACTCAGGGAATTACAAAAGTGGCAACAAAAGTGCTATTCCTAAAGTGAGGCTTGCTGTACATTTGCGTGTCAGTGTCATTAGCTGGCCTCCAGCATTTCGGATGTAATTAAGTGCCCATCCATTCTGTTTTAACCTTAAGTTGCCTGCCAGCATCTTACTGATTGTAAAAAAAAGCTTGTACCGGGGCCTGCTAAGTCGTCACTTCGTGCTCTTGAATTGTCACAGGAAGATGGGCAGTAATGGATTTTCTCTTGGCAGTAATTGGAGATTTTTGGCAGTTCACTTTTGGGGAACCTTCCCCCAAGGGTCGCTAGTTGTAGTTTTCCTGACGTGGGTTGGGAGACCGACCTTTGATGACATCAGCGAAACTACAGTGGTTCAGCAAAGAAAAGTGTGAGGGAGATGGCGAGTGTGACCGAAGTAAAGAGGAACTAACTTGACAGCCCACAACATTCTCAAGAAAGGGGGAGCTGCCTTTATCAAGCTTATGGTGTGAAACGGCAGCTTGGCTTTCCTGATAATCAGTCTGACGGCGATGGTAAAAATGATAGACTTGTCCCGGTTCAGAGTAGTAGCACAACGGTCGTCGATCAGTAGTGCGCCATATGCCAGTTCTCCAACTGTACTGATAGCCAGAGTGGTTCAGTTTGCTCAGAAACTTGTCAATAATTTTAAATACCGAAATGAATGATGGTTTTCAAACCAAAACAGAAATGTCTGGACACTTCGTGCAGCTTATGCGAAGACATCACAGCCTCCTTGCCATCAGAAATATGGAGCTGGTTTCAGAAAAATGACAGCGGCGAGGTCATCCGACGATGTATTGAGTTATGCCAGCTTTTTTGAACTTGACAGCGACTATTTGAGTGCTGATGCATCACTGTTTTGATTTTGACAGCCTGCCTGCTCTGGTAGGGAGCTTTGTATGTATTGACATCGAAAGCACAAGGTGGCCCCCGCATGGGAATCTGACAAAAAAATTTTAAAATTCATTTTCAGGAAAACTATATGACTTACAACTGCCTTGCTTAGCGTATATCATTACAGTACCGAGGAGAACATATATAGGAAATTTCACTGAGATCAGTGGACACTGCGAAATCACTGGAGTTGCCTTTTAAGAAGAAATGGATGCACACCAACTTGCCCAATTTTGGCCACGGCAATATCTAAGCCTTGGGAGTGTTAAGCAGTGCCACTCATGGCTGTTGCATCAATTGCAGAAATTCTCTCACAGCAAAAGCTGTCATGGGCCCTTTGCAGTAACTGGAATTGGTGGTGATGTTGTCTGCCACTGCCGCCGTTGTGCACAACCGGTATCGCTCAGAACAAGGAAAAGAACTCCATGCCTGTGCAGATTTGAACGCAGCTGTATGGGGTAGTGCCACACTCTTACTACATGGCTGAACATCTTGTGTTCTCGGCCACGTCTCTGATGTGGCAAGAGTGAAGTGAAGTTTCAGGACATCATATGTTGTCAGATGCTGGCTATGGTTTTATCACTGATAAGGAAAAAGGAGAGGAGGAGGAAGAGAGGGCCAAAAAAGCAAGCAGCAAAGCTGTGTTAGTTACACCGAGATGCTCGTCCCAAACAGGCCGCCTGTTCTTTCTTTCCTTGTCTTAGCATGCCTGACCTACTGCCCTAACGGAGAACTTCGGATTAATGTTGAGTTGTGGTTTATTAAAGTGCTCCACATTGTGGCCGCTCATGCACTTCTTTCCTTTTTTTTTCTTCGATTTTGCACTATGGGAATACAGCCGTGGCTGCAGGGGTCAAACCTGTAACTTCGTACTGGACAAACACATGGAAATACACTCATGCACCCTAACTCCCCGCAGCACCTGAAGTTTCCTACACATCACATGGTGCACTGCCTTTGGGATTGGCCCACTATCATGTAGGGCTGCGTGGCATCAAATGGCGGACATACGTTTATGAAGGCTCAACCTAGAACAGCTTCTCTGTGAGAAAGAAGGGGAAGGAAATGCCAGTGAAGAAAAAGACGAAGAGGAATAAGGTGACCATGACAACGAAGCAGAGAAAAAAGATGACAGTGAAGAAAAAGGAAGAACATGCGAAGGAGTATAAGATGATGCCGAAGAAAAGGAGCAGCCAGACAGCAAATAACAAGAGGAAGCAGCAAAAGAAGACAATGGAAGTGGAAGAGGGCGTGAGCCATATATTGTCAGGTGAACAAGAACAAGAAGCAGGAATGGAAAAAGACCCAAAAAGGACAATGACAGCACGTGGCAAAGCCTAGCTTATGCTGTCACTGTGCTACATCCTCTGCGCAGCCTCGGGTGTTTTTTTGCCAGATGGCATCACAGAGCACATGATCTTTTCATAAAGTGGCACATGACCACATCCTTCCGCGTTTCCTGAAGGCGTCAACCCTGCTGGATCAAGATCAAGGTGAAAGCAGATCAAGGGGCTCATTTCTCCTTTATGTCTCAATTAGTTCAGTTTAAAAATTACAAGTAACACATCTATGCTTTCCTTCATTTCGTTTTTGGTTGCCTGTGGTATTGAGTAACAAAATGACCCCTCAGTCCACTCCCATCCTTTTGTTCATCTTTTATCTACGTGTGTAAGAAGGCATGGGGCATGGGTTATGTCTCATAGCCTTCTTGATTTACATTCATGGTGCAGGATATGCTGTGCAAAGCACTTCAGTGCTGAGAGAGAGGTAACTGAGTATGAAGGAAAGCAAAGAGAGACCCACTAGCACTAATTACCAACTAACTTATATTGGTCACAAAAGCACATGCACGTATAAGCACAAGGTGAGAAAGGTTATCAAATACTGTGTCAAAGACGTATGTCACATCGGTAGGCTGGTAAAACCAGTAGTGATTCTTGGACAATGCTTAACATGATGGTCTGCCTGTTCTCAGAAGGGTGAATTCCTTGTCGTGTAAAGCCACTGGTGGTGACCGATGCATCTATAACCAATTTTCTAATATAACACAAAATGACATGACAGATGGAAAGACATTCAACATAGGCGAGCATGACTGAAAGCTGAGATAGGCATCCATAATGAAAGGAGTTAAAGTGTGCAACATAAACGTAATAGAAGTGGATAACATAAGCATCAACTGTCAACTGAACAGGAGCACTGTGGTGAAAAAAAACATAACTTATCTGCACATGGTCAGGAATGACAGGGCCACATGTCAATTGGTATATGTGCAGATCTGCAAAAGCAATAACTGCTTAGTAATTTCATCTCTTTCTGCTAAAGGTAAGCAAAGGGAGACTTGTGCATGCATTTAAACTACTGTTGATATGCCATGCCTCAGCCATTAGATGTGTTTATTCATTGAGGCTTGGCATATAAGCTGTTGTGCATTAAAGTGCCTTAGTCAGCCTTTGATTAACTTGTGTAGGCAAGAGATAAAATGCCTAAACATTTTTCTTGTGTATACCTGCAGATTTACCAATTGGCAGATAGTACTATCATTCCTGAGCATGTGCAGATGAGTTTTGTGTCTTATCTTTCTCACCATGGTACTCCCCTCCAGATAACAGTTGGCTTTTGTGTGCCTTAACTTCCCTCATTATAAATGGAACCAAGATGCGCACCATAAATGTGGTGTCTGCCAATCTGATTTTGAAGCAAGGTGTTTGATTGCCATTGCAATAGGAACGTGGGAAATTTCAGAGGCATACTATTTTAGAAAGTTTGGTGGCACTGGGGGTATATACAGCTACTTGAAATCCTTAAAGACCTTGGATTAAGGCCCTTTGAAACACTTTGGAAATGGATGCACTCTTTGAATTCCTTAAAACTCGGGTGTTTGCTTGCCCTTACTCAACTGCGAGTGCTTGGGAGCTTGTGGGCAAACTAAAAAAGTGGTGAGAGGCAGGAATTGTGATCACTAGGCAATCTGTAATGATGGCATCTTAAGCCAATCGGAGAGGCTGTAGTGGCCCTCTTGAGCAATCGGAAATAAGATAGCAAATTTAACTGTGTCCAGAGTAGTAACTTGTACTTGCGGACTTTGCTTTTTCGCAAGCGAAACCAGGTGAGATGAAGCCTGCCAAATGTGGATTGATATTGAACACCTTGTGATCAGAATATATTTATCCATGTTCCTTTTGAAGGCTAGCTTGAGAACTAGCACAGCTCTCTTTATTTCGAAATATTATCTCTTAATTTTAGCCAACTTTTTTGTGCTGTAAAGAGCTGTGGTGCAGGTAACAGAAGAGAGGCAGCTGAAGCGGCAGGCAAGGCACCAATACAGTGATTATTTGGAAGAATGCTTAAAGGAAAAAGGAAATGCTGAAGGAAATAACAAGAGGGGTGCACTTGTTTTTAAGAAGAAAGCCCAAGCTCCACAAAGTTTTGAACTGTCTAAGAGAATATGCTGAAGGCAAAAGCACCCTAAGGTCAGCCACAGGAAAAGCAGACTCACATAGTGGCTGTAGAGAGAAATTGTAACCAAGAGGAAGAGGATATCAATATTCATAAAATGCATATCTTATGAAAATGGATGAAAAAGCTTCTTCTGCTCCTTCTTAAATTTGGCCTACAGAATCCTTGAATTGTTCTTGAATCTAGTCAAATGGTCTGTATGTACACTGCAATACATGCGTCAGTCAACCATCAGTGGCTTTACATGATAAGGAATTCAGACTTTTGAGCCTAGGCAAATCCTAATCTTGCTAAGCTTTGTCTAAGTATTATTGGTGGTTATACTAATCTATTTATGTTGCATGTGTCTGATGCAGTGTTGCTGGTAGTTGGCCTGCATGGTTATCCCTCTGATTTTCTTCATGCTCACTTACCTCTCTTTCAGCACTTGAGTGCTTCGTGCTGCATATCCTATATTCTACTTAACCTTTCTTACATATTTTCTACACAGTGATATAAAGCTGGAATTGGATCATGTAATTCACCCAATTTGACATGTTTACAGGCGAAGTAACTGCAGTGCCATTGCATTTAATGTACGAACATTTGCTTTAGTGATCAAAGCTTGCATATTGCCTGCTCATACAGCTAGCATTTCTTCTGACTTTATGTTATGTTCAATGCCTACAGTGCAATAGGGCTGTCTGAAGCATGCATAAACTTTTTGCATTGAGCTTTATGTACCTCTTAACACTGTGACCTTTGTGCACTAATGACCGATTGTGCAAAAGCTCACAAGTAACGCTGTTCACCTGGAACTGTCTTCAAATGAGGGAAGCAGTGAGTGCTATGTTATTGGTGAGGTGGCAAAATGCTCATGTGATTGGTATTTAAGGGCCCCTAGACCACCCCAAGGTTGAAATTTAGTTGCGGTGTTGCAGTTGTGCATGAGTCTGCAATGAATAACTAGCTGCAAGAGTTTTTTGAAATGGTGCAGTAACAGCGGAGTTACATGTGTTTGATCATGGAAATGCAATCCCCGCTTCAGTCCCCTCGAATGTGCATTGTGTGGCTGGTCTTGTCTGCTCCTTGCCAAGTTCTCTAAATGTCACATCATCCGCCATCACCAGTGCGCTCTTCAAAGCAATGTCCACCTTCCCAGCTACCCGCTGTTGCTGCTGTGCCGGATTGCCTTTTGCGAGCGTACCGCTAATGACCTTGCCGATACAGCTGATCTGTATGGTGAGGATGGAGCATGTGTAATTGCTTGTGGACCTTGCCAGAGGTTGTAGGTTCTCATTTGACCAATCAACTGTGCCTGCAATTGGTGCCATTAGGACTAGCAGGAGGCACCGTAAAAGCCCCAAGAGGTGCACGGGATTGTTTTTTTTTTCTGCGACTCACCAGCATTGTGTAGCGCTGCCACATTTGGCATCACTGATCGGGACAACGTTCTGGTTTCGATGCACGTGTTTACTTGAAATGTTTAAAAAATAATTGGAGGTGGTTTGAGGGCCCTTTAAGATCACTGTGGTGAAATGTAGCTAAGTACAGTGCTGTGTTGAGCAAGTTGGTTCATGACCTCAGTAGGAAAAAAACAGCAGTTCAAAAGAAACAAGGACAAGACAAGAACAGCACTAGTCCATAGTTCTCATGTCACCCTTTTTTCCTGTGCTCCAATAGTAAACATGCCCTGGCTTAATAAATTATAACTGATATGCTTTTTTTTTATTTTTTTATGTGTAACACCATTTTTTTATGCATTAGAAAATTATCGATGCTGTAAAAATATACTCATTAATGCTGTTCTTTAATGTAGTTGCATATGCAAGTGAGGACATTGTTACAGAGAGCATTAATTTCATTAATTCATTTCTGTGGGTAGCTGTGTCATTCAGTTGTCAGTTCTTTGAGGCATCCTAAAGCCTAAGTAAAGAGCTTCTGCAGATATTAGAAGTTAGTTAAAAATTCATTTCTTTAAACAATTACTACCAGTGCAAATTCTGCTAATACCGTCCCTGTACTACAAAATTTCGGTTTTTATATTTCAGTATTGGTCCCTCTGATCAGTGTAGCTGGATAAAAATACATTTAAGAAATTCCCTGTATAGGCACGTCACATCCAAAAGAATTTTCCTAGCAGCTAACAAATAATAGAACTCCTCAATGAATTATTAAATCATTCAGGAAATCATAGGGTCTTTCATAGGAAAACATGTTTGTGACTTTTATTGTGCCGTGCCATGTCTTGGACAAGTGTATATAAAGTGGCAGTTTGGGCATGTTGATAACCATCTTGAAGAAAAGTGGAAGTGCACCGAGCACACGGCTTCCACTTTTCTCCAAGAAGTGTATGTAGTCTGTTACTATGTTAATGTGCCATCATTCGTCTTGATACCTGAGACTGAGACAGGCAGGCTACACTTGGTGTGGTGGCATTGTGTAACCAAGCACTATCAATCAAAACTAAGTAGAAGTTCAGCGAGAACATGAAGTGATAGTCATGATAAATTGTTGAACCAGGAATGTACTTGGAGCCAACATTTCGACAAGAGGACCTTCTTCAGGGTAGCAGCTGCCTTCCATAGCAACCTCTTTTTCTGCCTTGCTGATGCTTCTCCAGCTGCAAAGGTGGAGGAGCAAGAGTGGAAGGAAGCATGTATCTAAGCTTGTGTGTTTCCATCCTCTGTTCTTCTCCACATTGCATGTAGGGGCAGCATGAGCAAGGCATAAAAAGAGGCTGCTGTGGAAGGCAGCTGCTACCTTGATGAAGAAAGGTCCTCTTGTCAAAATGTTGGCTCCAATTACATTCTGGGTTCCACAATTTATTATGACCAAAGCACTGTCAAATAGCCTATTATGCTTAACAGGACTTGTTGCTGGGCTAGTTGGTTCATACTGTCAAAGGTAACTAGATAGAGCAAATAAAAAGGACTAGACACAGAAGAAACGCACACGTCGGGCTCTCTTTAAACTGGCTGGAGCAATTTCAACTTCCTAAAAGAAACACACAGTACACCAAAATGGTGCCACTCACCACTAATGTTTATTGTGATTCGTATCTTAATGCAGCGGAGCCAATGGGCACAAATGCACTGCACACCATGTTCATAGCCGTGCGTATCACCAAAGTACGAATACTATCTAAGAACTACAACTCCTTGCCCTGCAAGACAATGGATGTATCACTTACACAGGTGCTACCTTTCTTTCTAATGTGGTATGCCTCCAAAATTTCCTTAGCATTGCCACTCCTGCCCAGAATCTTAATACTACTGAGCAATGGCACACAGGTGCAGGACCTATAATGTGCACGTAAATGGAAAGAAACCTTACCAATAACGGATAGCTTGTGTTCCCGTGCTCGAACATTGACGTAACGACCAGTTTGTATGATATCCAATATACACTTTGCCACATGTAAGAGGGATCTCAAACTACACCTACAGCGCTATCAACATACCATGTTGTATGGTTCCTCCCACAAACGGGTTCCTTTGGTGGGGCCGAAATACACGGGCAAAGCCCAGTGAGCTTGTGTGGTGCTGAAAATGCAGTAGGCACATTGTTCCTTACGGCCACATTTTTTAGATTGTGTGATACTTTATGCACGTAGGGCACCACTTCCTGTCATTTAGTTCTCAGAGCATGTCACGTTTCTTTTTGCTCTCCATTTTCTGAAGGAATGTCTTTGATACTGCTATCAGTATCGAGCAAGGGAAATCAGCTGCCTGCAGGTACTGTCTGCCACTTGTACAAAGAGAACACAAGACTTCACCAGTACCGATTCGAGGTATTGGGCTGCAATTGCTTGTTTTACTAACTTACTATGTGCCAAGTCACATGGCAAAAGCTCTTTACGAGCATGCGGAGAGTACGCCCATAAAATCTGTTGCCTACTACCTATGAGCTTCCTAACATTGACAAGGTGTCGTTTTTAGACATTAACATGCTTTTTAGTAGATAACAGATTGGCTGGATGTACACTCTGCATGCAAGTAAAGAGCTTTTACCATATTACTCAACACATAGTAAGGTATAAAGTGAGCAATTGCAGCCCAATGCCTCGAATCGGGACTGGTGAAGTTTTGTGTGCTCTTGGTACAGGACAGTTCTAAGTGGCAGACTGTACCTTTAGGCAGGTGATTTTCCTTGCTCGATACTGATAGCGGTGTCTGGGATGCTCCTTCAGAAAACGAAGGGCAAAAAGCAACGTGAGCATGTGCTCCGAAGTAAAAGACCTGAAGCGGTGCCCTATGTGCATGAGGTATCGCACAATTTTAAAAATGTGGCAGAGTGCACAATGTGCCTATTACGTTTTCAGCGCCATGCGAGCTCGCTCGGCTTTGCCCACGTATTTCAGCACCACCAAAGAAACCCACTTTTGGGAAGAACTATACCACGTGGTATGTTGTCTGCCCTGTAGGCGTAGTTTACAAGATTCCTCTCACGTGTTGTAAAGGGTATATCGGACAGACTGGCCATTGCATCACTGTTCGAGCAGAGGAACATGAGCTTCTGTTGTAAATAAGGCTTCGTTCCATTTACCTACGCATTGTAGATCCTGCACCTGTGTGCCATTGCACAGTAGTATTGGGATTCTGGGCAGGAGTGGCAATGCTAGGTAAATTTTGGAGGCATTGCCACATTAGAAAGAAAGGTGGCACCTTTGTAAGTGATACATCAGTTGTCTTGCGCGGCAAGGAATTGTAGCCCTTAGATATGATGTGTTAGCCGTACATATCACCGAAGATAACGGATTATGACCATGGTGTGCAGTGCATTTGTGCCCATTGGCTATGCTGTATACATTAAAAGAGACGAATCACAATAAAGATTAGTCGTGAGTGGTAACCTGTTTGGGGTACTGTGTGTTTCTTCTTTGTCTAGTCCATTTTATTTGTGCTATCTAGTTTCCTTTGGCAGCCACTAATGCTGTATTGGAGTAATCAAGTGGTATCACCTTGCAAATTCAGTAGTACCCAATTCATGTGTTTATTTTCAGGGTACTCCCTCTTCATTTCCTGCTGTCTCAACAGTATCGTTGAACTTTGTATGGATCCTTTTCCTATGAAGGCCACGGTTGCTTGTGCAGCTTCAGCTTGTCTGCCTTGATCTTCAGGATCCACATGAAGGCTTCTTTTTAAACAGAACGCCCGCTTTTTGAAATGCATGCTTAGTATAATGCAACACCCTGCATTTTGATAAGTGTTGGGGCTTTGTACTAAATGAATCTTTGTGATGATACTTTATGTGTGCTCTAGTGGCTAAAATTGCAGCCTATTTCTGTGTCATGAAGATGCACAGAATGATGCTTTTCAGGGATTCATGTGTTGTCTATTGCACGTAAAGAAAAATACATTTCACATTTCAGTATTGTGTTAAAATTACGAGTGTATGAATATTAGAAACTTGAATACATATTGAGTAGTTCTTGCCACTGTCTGTAAATGTTCAGTGTTCTTTGCCAGTTTATAAGGATCAACGAACTGAAGAGTTCTAAAGGAGACAGGATGATGGATGTGAGGGCTGTTCTGGGTTATTCTTCTATAGGATAGTTACTGTATGCTGCTGTAGTACATAGGCAACAGTACTTTCAAGTGCATTGAGCATGTAGCGTACACTGTATGATTTGCACTCTAAATAAGAGTGGTTGCTTTTAGCATATAGTCTCTTTATATACTTGCTGCAATATATTATTTGCCAATATAACCTTGTTTGCATCCATAGGTTTGTGGTGCTGCATTGCTACATTTCTCTTTCAATGAACACAATGCTATACATGAGTCCGCTAACACATTTCCGTAATGTGGTTTCTACATTGCCACATATAAATCAAAGCAGTTTCATAAGTACTAAAGGACAGCATGACAACAAGAAACACATATCGGCTAACTGCAGGTCAAGTGTCAATTACCAACTGGAAAACGTGTCCGAAAGACGTGCCATGTACTGACATCTGTTACACACCATGCTCAAGAAGGACAGTAAGAAAAAGAGAGAGATGCCTATTGTGATACATTGAAGTGCAGAAGTTTGTTACTATGCAGTGCAGTCGAGGGTTTTGTTTGATGCATGCTGAGCATAGGTTAGGAAATTTTGTGCTGCATAAATACGAACAAGAATGCAAAAAGACATTACCAAGTGGGTGCAGACTATCATCAACTGTTGGCTCATTCATGGGGCACCTCCTGGGAACAGCCACCTATGGAGTGCAGGGTCTCCCCACTTATTCTCAACATGTACCAAGTATCCCAAGTATCTGAAATTTGAGCCATGCTTTGAAGAGTGGTGACATGGGCTGCTTTGACAATTTCCTGTTGTATCAGAACCCTGCTAGTGCACTATGTTGGCAAACTTGATGGCACATCCACAATTCCAGCAATTATGAGACAAGTGCAGGCTAGCTTAGCCTTCCAGGGGTTTGTAATGTATTCACGAATGCGTAATATGCATATAATACAGTAAACTCCTCTTAAGACAAACCCTGTTAAGAAGAATTCTAGGAGTAGCAAACGATGTGGGAACATTTGGTTGGTTTTCCAGACTCAGTGTAAAAAAACCTGCTTAATAAACTAAATCCGCTGCTTCACGTCTGACCAACTTAAGTTACTCTAGTGACGGTTAACAAAGCCTTTTTTGTTTTTCGGGTTTGGTCAGCCAGATGGGAGCCAACTAGTTCCACTCATGATAGGAAATGACGTGGCAACATGTATTGGAAGCATGATAATGCCCTGATATGTTGACGAGAATAACAACATTCTGACCAAATCAGCCTGACACACATATATGGGGATAAACCCATGCAGGAATGCTCGAAGCTACCATCCTCTCTCATGCAGAGGCAAAATAAGTAGGCCTTTTACACTTAGCTCCCCATTGTAAACCTACTTAATTCACTTTTTTAAGTGACAGTTATTTGGATGCACCAGTTATCATGTCACCTCCTTTTTGGGGTACTTCTGATAAAAGGGACAAATTTTCACGGTCCCTTCAAGTTTGTCTTAAAGGGCAACTCTGGCAGTTTTTTCATCATCTCCTGATATCGCTCTTTTCCAATGGCACTGATAGACCCGTAGCAGGCAGGGTGGTTCAGTTTGCTCAAAAACTCGCACATTATTTTATATAACCGAATGATGCAATGTATGCCGTGACGTCACAAGTGTCCCCATCATCAGAAATATGAAGCTGGTGCCAGAAAAATGAAACCGGCAATGTAATCCGAGAATATATTGAGTTATGCCAGCTTTTTTAAACTTGACAGCAACAATTTGAGCACTGAAGTGTCACCGTATTGCTCTTGGCAGCTCACATTCTCGGGTAGGCGGTGTTCAAGGTAATGACATCAAAAACACAAGGTGGTGCTCATGGGAACCTGCTAAAAAGTTTTAAAATTCATTTTCAGAAAAAGTAACTGCCTGACTTGGCATATATTATCACACTGACAATGAGAACATACATTGAAAATTTCACTAAGATCTGTGGACAGTGAAAAATCGCTGGACTGCCCTTGAAGGGTCTACTGTGCTGCAGTGGTTCATCCAATCAACAAACACATGATCATCAGAAAGTTGGAGTGAATATACCATTAAAGTAGAGCCTACAGTGTAACTGCTCATGTCTCTTACTTCGCAGCTGACTTTGAGCTTTCAACTAGTTCATGATTGTCAGTGGGTCTGCACAACTTAATCGGGGCAGGAACTGAAACCGGAACACTGCAGTGAGAGGCCACATACTTAGGCATGCGTCAATCCATATGCTACATAGGGAAGTACAACTATTTTCCTACGTTCGTTTTGCTCAGTGCCATTATATGCCCTACTGCCACCCTTCTTAATGCTCCGTAAAAGTTTTTCTGCAGTGGGAGAAAACCTTTACTGTGAAAAGATTGCCTCTGCCAAAACGTTTATGCATTGAGGCTGTCAGCCAGCACATGAGAGACAAATTTTTTTACGGCAAAGGGAAAAGAAAATAATGCTGCCACATAACTTACTTGCTCAGTGTGACCTAATGAGTAATTAAATGTGGCTTCACTGATCTCAGGGTGCACTTCGAAAAAATATGGCTGGTTGAGAACATCAGAAATAACTAGGCCATGGAAAGGCTTGTACAGCACCTTAAGTTGGACAGCTGGAAAGCAGAGCATGATGCTGAGCAAAGTGAGCTCAGTAATGTAGCTGTACTTTCCTGCATACATGGATTCACCCATTGCTTCTTGCTACAACATTCCAGTTTTAATTCCCATTCCTGCTAGCTGCATAGGCTTTGTTCCAAAGTAGACTGGCAAATCACAAACGGAAAGTTAAGGCAGCTGCAAAGTGAGGTATGGATAAAGCGAAGACCACGAGGAGAGCACACCCCACTTCAATGGTGCATTCAGCCCCTTATCTGCAACTGCTTGTGGTAATGCCACCCTGTAGAGCCAGGCAAGATTGCACCTGTCATATCACTGCCATGATTGTGGCTGTGTTCCCTCAGTTTGCTAGCACCACAGTATTGTACATTCACAGGACCTGATGCAACCAGAAATTATTGATGGAATGAGTCATGCAGGTTTCATTTGCCTTGTACAGTAAAGAACACATTATCTGATTGGCTTGCGTTTTGTTCTGACTGGTCCTTCCTGAGAACAGTCTGACATACTTCAGTATATGGCAAGTGTTTTTGCACAAGTTTTCAATTGGCAGTTGGCATTCATCCTGCGTTTTTTTTTCTTTATTATCTCTTGTTGCTGTATCTTCTACCTACGAAACTGCAAACCCTTGCCCTATTCCCTACCAAAACAATTAATTATGTATAAGCTCTTCATTTAATTGATAATCTTATTAGGATGAGGTCCTACATTGTTTTGAAATCACCCTTTTCCATATTCAGAGTGCACGAGCACTTTGTCAAGCTGATGAAGTGCTTCCCTGGATGAGAAGCAGATGACATGTAGAGAATGCACTCATGGCCTGTAGTAATGTTCTTGTCACCAGTAATTCGTATTGTCAGTACGGTGCCAATGATGTGACACTTTCGCCAGTGTATTTGTTGCTATTCTGTCTGCTCACAATGACATCAGTTAATCTGCAGTTGACTAAACCAATTTCAACATTTAGCCAGTTAGTCAGCAGACATGGCACTGGTAAACATTATTAGAATGACAATGATGCAGCTGACAACAGTGAGTGGTAACGTAAATCGTCGCATGTTGTCAGTCTAGTGTGTTTAGTTTTTCAAAAAACAAGCAATGGGAAATAGGGTATGCACTTGATAGAGCCCAGTTTCTATCAAGTGCTCTATTTATTTTTACTGCCCAGTAACTCTAAAAAACTTCTTTGTCCATACTGCAGAACTTTTGCTGTGCCTGTGATTGGTGCAGTATTTGATCCTGTGATAGCTGCCATCGAGTGAATTCTGGTCAATGCCTGCTCATTTGTTTACAGTGGCTACGAAAGCCTCAAGCACTGCTGAGACAGGTGCTGTGTTGTTAACCAACTTGAGCAGTGAGTGGGTGGCTGACATAACTTTGGTTAACACTGCAGAGGCAACATTATCATACTTCTCTTTATCCTTATGTCCATACATTGCAATCTTAAATGTTATGTTTCCGGCTGATGGCGACAAATGTAGTAGCCTGACGTCTGCTTGAATGGAAAAGACGCAGCACTCACTCGCAGTGCAGCTGCAGTAGCGATGATGATGCTGTGTTGTTGCTGTATGATATGTTGGCTGAGCAGTGATTTCCAGTGCATGGCAGTTTAACTTATTCTCACCCTGCAGGATGGTGTGCATTATAAGGGTTCGTAAACCGTGCACTGCTTGTACAGCTGATGCGGATGTATTGTGGTTTTAAGTCATCAAAAAACGAGGCCATTAAGTCTCCAGCACATTTTTGTAATTTGACAAAGCAAAATGTCTCTGCTTGCCCACATTTGAAACAAAGCTAAACAAATCCTGACTGTAGTGAATACAGTGCTTCTCCGCAAGCCACCAAGCCACCGGGTGCTTCCCCGCCAAGCAGCAGCCAGACGAAACTGGGAAGACCGTCCCCAGACGGCCAAGCAGAAACGAAGAAACATACTATGACAAAGGTGCTTAGGCCCTGGGCGCTGGACGAAAAGTATGCGGAGGGAAACGCCGCGCCCCGGCCGGGTGTCGAGTGACCGCGGGGCTGCGCGCCCTGAAGATGGCAAGTTGGGCACGGGGCACGTTGAGCTTCGGATCGGGCGGGCGCGAAGAGGCCCGCATGAACGAAGGCGGCACGCAATTTTGCGCGAGGCCAGACGCGTCACTGCCAGCTCCGCCGGTTGCTGCCACTTCCGACGACAACGGTCAAGCCACTCAAGCCACGGCGTCAGCGTCGACCTATGGACATCGCCGCACCGCGTCGGACGATGGACATTTCAGCCGTGAGCCGTGTGTTTCTTTGTTCTTGAACACCCTCTGTACTGCCCCGACGCTTTATACGTTTTTTTTTTCTTTTTGTCCCCTTGCTTGTGAGCTGTTTGTTTTTCTTGATTTATGATTGCCCTATTTGTGCCGATTGTATCGAAATATAAGTTTTGTTCATATATTTGCATATATTATCTCTCGCATCCATTCTCTTCGCGTAGTACACCCGCAGGCGTGACTGAACGAAACCGTACAAAAACTGGCGTCCGCGACTCGACTTGTTCTTTTTAAGACCTTTTAGAGCATCACCTTGCGGGTGTGTGTCGGCGGAGAATGGATCTTGAGAAATTATTGCAACTTGGAAAGGAATTGGGCATATATCGGGCCCCGACTTAAGGAGTTGGATAGATGAGGAGCGGGCGAGGGAAAGAGACCAGCGTACAGCTGATCGCGCGGCAGCTAAGGAGACAGAGGAGGTAACTAGAGCTCGCTTGCGAGAAAAAGCAATTCTTGAGCTTAAGCTGAGGTTGCATGAGCAGCAGGCAAGTTTGCCTCCTGTGACCGGCAGTGATCCGTCAGCTAGCACTGTTTCGAGTTCTAGTTCGGCTCAGGGGTACCAAAGCCCGCACAAGCTCATTCCCCCGTTCAACGAGGGAAGAGACGAATTGGATGCATATATCCAGCGATTTGAGAGAGTGGCCAGTAGTCAAGGATGGCCAACTGATAAATGGGCGTTATCGCTCAGTCTGTGCCTAACTGGAGAGGCGCTGAGCGCAGTGGGCCGTATGGCGGCTGATGACGCAGTAGATTACGCCAAACTGAAGCAAACTCTCCTGCAGCGTTTCCGATACACGGAGGAAGGGTACAGGGCGAAGTTCCGAAATGCCAGGGCTGAAAACTCCGAAACAGGGAGATATTTTGCTGGACGTCTCGCTGGATACTTCGACCATTGGCAGCAAATGGCCAAGACGGAGCATATAGCTACGGGCCTACGAGATATTATAATTTCGGAACAGTTTCTTCAGCGATGTCACGAGAAACTGGCGGTATTTTTAAAAGAACGAGGTTGCAGAAGTCTGGATAAGCTCGCGGAGACTGCTGACCATTACCTAAGCACAAGGTCTGATCAACCTTGGAAAAAGCAAGGGGGAAATGGATCCGGGAAGGTTTGCAGGCTAAGGCAGACGGGCAAAATGCGAAGGGAAAGATTCATTGCTTCCTTTGCAACAAGTCAGGCCATAGAGCGGCGGACTGTTGGTCGAAAACAAGGCCACCTAATTCAAAGGGGGCTCCTTGCTCGAGATGTCGTAAGGTTGACCACAAAGAGGCATGCCCTTATAACGGCCCCGCCACGGTGGTCTAGTGGTTATGGCACTCGGCTGCAGATCCGAAGGTCGCGGGATCGAATCCCGGCCGCGGCGGCTGCATTTCGATGGAGGCGAAATGTTGAGGCCCGTGTGCTGTGCGATGTCAGTGCACGTTAAAGAACCCCAGGTGGTCGAAATTTCCGGAGACCTCCACTACGGCGTCTCTCATAATCAGAGCTGGTTTTGGGACGTTAAACCCCACAAATCAATCAATGCCCTTATAACGCGAGCACGGGAGGCCAAGCTTCATGTACGATGACCTTAAACACCTCAAGCGCGTTTGAGGCCAAAGCCACCTCTGCCGGTGACACTTCAAGTGAGAAGCAAGGCGGGAAGGACAGGATATCGCCAGCGAACAGAATGCCAACGGCCGATGGTGTGCTTGAGGGACGAGGCGTGATTGTGCTTCGGGACACTGGATGTAATTCAGTGATAGTGAAGCGTGCACTGGTGCCGGATGAGAACTTGACTGGAAAGAGCCATGTCGATCGTTACCTTACTGGACCGGTCGATCATGCGTCTGCCTGAGGCTGAGGTGAACCTCAGCACGCCATTTGACGGTGATATGTGCATGGAGAATCCGCTTTTTGATGTCGTTGTGGGAAATGTCGAGGGCGCGCGCGATGCTTCTGCGCCTGACAGAGCTTGGAAGAGGCCGCGCGATTCTCCACAGAATAAGAACGCGCTCGGGCCTAATGATGCAGCTGGGCAAGATAGTAAGCCGGATCCGATGTCGGGTCCTATCCGCGGTGCCGCTACCAGTGACATCAGCAAAGAGACACCGGTCGCTGTCATCACAAGAGCGGCTTCTCGCGCCCCGAACCGCCGGTGGCGCCAATCGACCACTTGCAGCTGAGTCCTTCCGAGCTGATTGCTAAGCAGAAAGAAAATCCAAGTCTTCAGCGCTGCTTCGAAGCGGTTGGTAAAAAGGTTGCCACTAAATCAGCCAGCCTTGAGTTTGTTATGATGAATGGTATCCTCTTCAGGAGATATAGGCTGTCCTCGAAGAAAGAAATGGAACAGCTTGTCGTTCCGGCCGAGCTGCGCGAGTTCGTCTTGAAGATGGCGCACGAGGGTATTCTGGCAGGTCACCAGGGAACCAAAAGGACGACAGATCGAGTGCTCGAGGAATTTTATTGGCCGGGCGTGCAGTCCGATGTTACTCGTTTCGTAAAGTCGTGCGACACATGCCAGAGGACTGTCCCGAAACACTTGGTTGGTCGGGTGCCGCTCGGAAACATGCCAATAGTCGAGACTCCTTTTGATCGAGTTGCCATAGACATTGTTGGCCCGTTGTCACCAACTTCGGAAAAAGGAAATCGATATGTCCTTACTATGGTTGATTACGCGACTCGTTACCCTGATGCTGTTGCCCTGCCGAGTATTGAGACAGAGAGGATCGCCGAGGCCCTTCTGGAAATGTTTTCTCGCGTGGGAATTCCGCGCGAAATTATTAGTGACAGGGGTACATCTTTCGTGTCACGAATTATGAAGGAACTGAGCCGGTTGCTCTCTTTCAAGCAACTCCCGACTACACCTCACCACCCCATGGCAAATGGACTTGTGGAACGGTTCAACGGGACATTGAAACAGATGATCCGCCGTATGTGCCAAAAGAGCCCGAAGAATTGGGACATATATTTGGCCCCATTGCTGTTCGCATACCGTGAGGTACCTCAGAGCAGCCTGGGATTTGCGCCGTTTGACCTGCTTTATGGGCGATACGTCCGAGGAGCGATGGCGATTTTAAAAGAACTCTGGACGGGGGACCATGCGAACAACGAAGCTGTGACGTCGTACGGTTACGTGATGGACCTCCGCCAGCGTCTGGAAGACACCTGCCGAACCGCCGAGGAACAGCTCAAGAAGGCGAAGGTGGCACAAAAGGAGTTCTACGACAGGAAGCCAAAGCGCGCCACCTGTCCGTAGGGGACAAAGTTCTCCTCCTGCTGCCATCTGACGCAAACAAGCTAATCCTGACGTGGAAAGGGCCATTCACGGTGCTCGAGAGGCGCAACGAAATGGACTATAGTCTATAGGACGTACGTCGATGATTGATCTTGGAGCGCGCACCAGCCTTTTCCAATCAACATGCTAAAGAAGTACGAGGAGAGACCCGAAGGAGATGCCGGGCACCATCAGGCGTCAGTGGCCCTTGATTGTGAAACTTGCGCTGAAGAGGATCCCTCCTTCTTACAACTTCGACAGCAAGAAACATTCAGGGATGTCCAGCTGTCGGACGAGGTGACTCGGGAGCAGAAGTCGCCGACTACTGACCTCCTCGAGGCACACCAGGATGTGCTGACGGATGTTCCCGGAAGGACAAATCTCGCGAAGTGCAAGCTCGAGGTCACGACGGAGGCGGCGATGCAGGTCAAGCAGTACCCGATACCGTTCGCTATTCAGGAGACTGTGCAGAAGGAAGTGGAACAAATGCTTCAACAGGGAATAATTGCGCGCTCAAATTCTGCCTATCAGTCGCCTGTGGTAATAGTAAAGAAAAAAAGATGGTACCATGCGCCTCTGCATCGACTTCCGCCAATTGAACAAGGTCTTGCGCACCGACAACGAGCCAATCCCAAGAGTGGACATGATGTTCGCTAAATTAGGAAACTGTCGCTATTTTTCGAAATTTGATTTCTCCAAGGGGTACTGGCAGGTACCAATGGATGAGGGATCAAAACCGATGACAGCCTTTGCGTGCGATTCCGGTCTCTACCAGCCGTTTTTACGAGGCTGATGAGGAAGCTGGTGGAGGGCCTCCCACACGTCCACCACTATTTTGATGATGTGCTCATCGCCACAGAAACTTGGGAAGAGCATGTGGACGTACTTCAATCGTTTATTGAGCGCGTGGAACGATCAGGTCTAACGGTGCGGCCAACAAAGAGCCAGGTTTGTTTCACGTCGATCAATTTTTTTGGACACATCGTTGGACACGGCGTCCTACAGCCACAGACCGAGACACTGGAGAAAATAGAAGCTGCAAAGCTGCCGGAGACGAAGAAAGCGGTGCGGTCATTTCTGGGCCTCACTGGCTACTATAGAGACTTCGTCCCAAATTTTTCTGAGGTGACCCGCCCTTTGACAGAGTTGACTGGGAAAAAAGCGCCCAACAAAGTGGGGAAGAAAGAGCAAGACGCCTTCGAGCAGCTAAAACGGGTGCTGTCTAGCCAGCCGATCTTGCGAGCCTCTGACTTCCTGAAGCCATTTGTGCTGCGAACTGATGCCTCCTCGAAAAGCGTGGGGGCCGTCCTCATGCAAAGCCATGACGGAGTTCTCCATCCAGTGGCATACGCAAGTCGCCAACTGCTTCCACGAGAGGAGAACTACTCAACGATTGAACGCGAGGGTCTGGCGCTTGTGTGGGCAGTCAAGAAATTTCATGTATTTTTGTTGGGCAAACCCTTCATTCTGCAAAGTGACCACGCGCCCCTTGCTTATATAAACTCCGCGAGGCACGTCGACAATCGATTGCTGCGCTGGAGTTTGACTCTCATGGAATATGAGTTCACCATGCAATATATAAAGGGTAGTGAAAACGTAGCGGCCGACTACATGAGCCGAGTGTAATATTGAAATACCGTTATTTCACATGTTTGTTCTTTTTCTTTGTCGCAGTGCAATAGCCATGTTTTGATTTCCGCGAGACATTTCGATATGTATATGTGCATGCACTTCCATTTAAATTGTGAACGATGCTAGACACTGGATGTTCGGCGTTCTGCAAGTGAGCCGGGCAAATGAACAGTTGTATCCACGTGTGTGATGTGTCGGCGTAAGTGTGTCCGCGTAAGTGCACCATTGAGAAGTTGTACCGTCACCGGACAACGTTCTTAAGTGGGGGGTAATTGTAGTGAATACAGTGCTTCTCCGCAAGCCACCAAGCCACCGGGTGCTTCCCCGCCAAGCAGCAGCCAGACGAAACTGGGAAGACCGTCCCCAGACGGCCAAGCAGAAACGAAGAAACATACTAAGACAAAGGTGCTTAGGCCCTGGGCGTCTGGACGAAAAGTATGCGGAGGGAAACGCCGCGCCCCGGCCGGGTGTCGAATGACCGCGGGGCTGCGACCTGAAGACGGCAGTTGGGCACGGGGCACGTTGAGCTTCGGATCGGGCGGGCGCGAAGAGGCCCGCATGAACGAAGGCCGGCACGCAATTTTGCGCGAGGCCAGACGCGTCACTGCCAGCTCCGCCGGTTGCTGCCACTTCCGACGACAAGCCTCCTGGCCCTATCGTACGCCCACGATAGGGCCAGGAGGCTTGACCTCCCGGTTCCAACGTGGGAGTAGTTAGGCGGGCTCTTTAGCCATGTACAGGACATTAAATAAAGTTTATTCCTCCTCCACTCCTGACAAGAAGCCACGGCGTCAGCGTCGACCTATGGACATCGCCGCACCGCGTCGGACGATGGACATTTCAGCCGTGAGCCGTGTGTTTCTTTGTTCTTGAACACTCTCTGTACTGCCCCGACGCTTTATACGTTTTTTTTCTTTTTGTCCCCTTGCTTGTGAGCTGTTTGTTTTTCTTGATTTATGATTGCCCTATTTGTGCCGATTGTATCGAAATATAAGTTTTGTTCATATATTTGCATATTATCTCTCGCATCCATTCTCTTCGCGTAGTACACCCGCAGGCGTGACTAAACGAAACCTTACACTGACCTTTTAGCAGAGCATTCCTGGAGCCTGGAGAAGCTGGCGCCCAAATCGGGTGTTGATTGGCGACATACCTGTGGTGGCGCCTGGCATGCGGCATGCAAATTGATCATTGTGAAAAGTCTGTAAGCTGGAAAACAGCCTACTGAATGGGCTCCTGCGCAATTATAATTTCAGTTTATGTATTGCATGCAACTCCTTTAGTTGAACATACTGATTTTCCTTGCCTTACGCCATGCACCCATTTAGTTCACTTGGGGGGAGGGGTAGAGCGCTCTTATAAACCTGCTAGAGAGAACATTTTGCCTGACAGAGGCAAGTCCCCTTGTCTGAAATGTTGACTTTTACCAAGGACATTGCCTGTTCAATTGCGGTTGATCACCATTGTTACCATTGTGCTGTGCACTGTCATGTTCTCAAACTGAGTAGTTTGATGTATTTTAAGAAATCGTTGCAAAGTAGGTGTCACAATATTCACTGTTTTCCTTATTCAGATTGCATGTTACGTGAGAGTACAACATAATATAACTGTATGTAGATATAACCTAAATGGCATAGACATTGTGGTATGTTTACGTTCATTTTGCCTTGCCCGTGGTGCTTTTGACAGCGTTTGCACCATTATGAGGAGCATGTGAAATTCGCAGCTCCTCATACACGAGGTGTACTGAAGTTCTCCCATCCCTCTGTCATAATTTGTTGTGGTGCCCGGCTGCTGTCGTGGGTTCGATTCCGGCCGCGGCGGTTGTATTTGGACGGATACGAAATGCTAGAGACCTTTGTACTCTGCGATGTCAGTGCATTTTAGAACTCCAGCTGGTCAGAATTTCTGGAGCCCTCCACTGTAGCTTGCTTCGTAGCCTTATCGTGGCTTTGGCACCTAAGACCCCAGCAATGATGCTCTTGCTTCGTTGTGCCCTATTTAATTTGTTTCACTCTCTTAATGCTGTCATACGATGCTGAACACGTCATGTGCAACTTCAATAAAATGTTTGCGCTCTTTCGCTTTGTCTTATGCCTGGGGCTTCCTTGAAGAACCAGGGTTGCACGGCGGGCTTGTTGGTGGTCCATAGCATCCACTGTAGCGCATCCAGGACGGGACAGCAAGAGACCACGTTACACACACACGTGCGCTGTGTATGTCTCTTGCTCTGTCCCGTCCTGGATGCACTATACGGTAGATGCTTTGAAGAACCAGTCTGCTACACACGAAAGGTACTGACAGTTCCTATTAAAAAACAAATGAATTGCGAAAAACTCCCTGTATCCTAATAAAATTCCCCAAAGGAACATAAACTCCCGAGACTACCTGTAAAAGCTCTAAATACGAGCTAGAAAGCACTTCCCAACGCTTCTCTGAATTCTATTCGCAACTCCAGAAAAAGTGGTTCATCTGGCAACATTGCTCAGATAAACAAAGATGGCTTCCAGATCCAGGGTCACGGCCGCGCTTTCGCTTAGCGCTGTGCTAAAGTTTCTTGATTGCGGGGTCGAATCACGATGCTTCGTTGAAGGCGAAGGGTTCTTGCTGCCGAGCATCTGACATTAATCGACCTAAAGGATTTGAGCGGCAAAACAACGGAAATAATTGCGCTGTGCGCTCAAACGTCGCACTTGTTCGGAGACCCGCATCAGACTTTTTTTTTTGCGGATAAACAGCCTTTCCAGCGAGCCTGAAGTTGAAGAAGGCAGGTGTTCATGCGTAGCAGGCCTCTCCGAAAGATGCATGCAACTGATTTGAGTATAAATGCGTCACTTATAAACGTGTTAAAAGAGTTCAGTTCCGTGCGCAGTGCCGGAAAACAAACTTAGAGGCGCGGTGAACAGGTCGAGGGCTCAAAACTTGGAACGAGTGCAATAAGTCCTGAATTGCCACCAGATGAACTCGAAATGCAAACGCGCTACGTCAAGCGCGAGCACACATTACCTCTATAACCACAAAAGAAATTACGAGGCGCAGCGCGCGCATGGGACGAAGAAGGCGAACGAAGGCAAGCGCTCTCTTTATATCTACTTCCTACAATGCATGCGGGCAAAACAACGTCAGCAATAAGATTACCGTGGTTCAAGTTGAGCATTGACACGTTCAGAAAACGTTACCAGATATACACTTATAAACAATGTCGCTATTTTGTTCACGCGCTTGCCTAAACTAAACTACACTCCGGCTCTTCGAAAAGCGATCATGATAATAAACGCGCGCAAACACAAACATAACCTGTGTACTCACCGGGGAGGAAGAAATCGTCGCGAGCGAAGTGCCTGGAAGAAACTAGCATAGTTCCCGTCACCTTGCGAATGCGCAAGTTCCTAATACATGTTGCCCTGCGCGAAGCATCGCCTGCTTCTTTGGGGAACCGATGAAACGACGTGTTGCTGTCCTTTCATCGCGATGACATGCACTGAGGCATGCAACAAAAGTCTTTTGATGAGGATTTTTTCTTTTTCGGGCTTCTTCGAGGCGGCATATGGTCGATTAAGAAACTATAGAGCTGTTATACAGCGCCGGTAATGTGATGACACGCCGCGTTTCGATCGAGGTCGACCTTAGATCGGCTGGTCCCAGGAGCGTCCGCTAGGTGGCGTGCATTTACACTGTAAGCAAAAATTAGCCGAGATGGGAGCTTTTACCAGCGTGTCAACCGAAAAAACTCTCATGCCCCAAACGTTTACTCCGCCATAGCGGAGTGAATACGGCACATGACATCATTTTACCACCATTGCAAAGTGACGGAGTATAAAAACGACATGACCTTATACTATCCACGGAGTTTCAGGTCACAACCTCCCCATGGGAGTTTTTGACAACCATTTTAGGTAGCGAAGCGCTTGCGGCGGTGGGATGTGTGTGTGTATGCGCTCGCGCGTCTGTTTAGTGTTTCCGTGTGATGCTGCAGTGCATTGGTTGGTTCGACGAATCGTTGGTGGGAATTGTATCTGTGCGTGCTCGCCCGTGTGTTTAGTGCGTCCGAGTGAAGCACCACTTCGTTTTTTGAAACAACGAGTCATGAGTGCGCAATGAGTTTGCAATGGCCGATCAGTGTTCTGTGTAAACGTGCCAAGGCTCTTTCCACTGGTGAACCGCACTGCTCCTCCAGCCAGAAGCCGGATGCCGCACATCGACCAGACGACCACAGTGATGCGCGAATCGGAAATATTTTGTTATGAAGTGGCTGGGGCACCACCACCCAGCGAGTGTTGACGTGGTTTTAGGCTTCCGAGATTTATCAAGATTTTATGCGGACAAACCAGGATTATCGGAAAGCAAACGTCAAGGCTATCGACCGGAAGAAGAAAGGACCAAAAAGATACCAAATTTACCGAGGTAGACCAAATATTAATAAAATTATACAAGGAATTGTCCCGGACCACGCCTAGGCTTAGCTGTCTTCAGCGAAAGCTCCTACATGGATGTAAACATATACTCCCATATAGGTACTCGCAATAGCTCCGCGATGGATGCAAACATATACTCCCATAGCTACCCGCAACAGCTCCTTGATGGATGTAAATATTACTCCCAACAATCACCCAAAAGCTCCGGTCAAGCGGGGTAAACCTTTTACTCCGTATGACCGGAGTATTCGCTATGGATGGATGGATGGATGGATATTAGGAGCGTCCCCTTTATAACGGGGCGGTGGCCGGGCCACCAAGCTCTAGCTTTATTTCTTTTTCGTTTACAACCATTTCTTTTCCCGAATCACACATATTTTCACAACTAATTTTTTTTCCTCGTCTATTTATTTTATCTATTATCGTTCTGCTGTGATGTAACAATCTTACCCGAACTACCTTGCGCTTTTGTTTGCTCCATACTTTTGCGCCACCAATGCTCTAAGCGCCTTTTACTTATATCTATCGCCGGCATGTTCAGCTTTCCCCTGTTACTCCTGAAACCCATGGCCTCCTGTAGGGTAGTGTCCACAGCTACACCTGGGTGGACATCTGTACATTCAATCAAAATATGGTCTGTCGTTTCCCTAGCTTTTCCACAGCACGTACATGTATCCCCTTCTTTATTGAATTTCGCTCTGTAACTTCGGGTTCTCAGGCAACCGGACCTTGCCTCAAACAGTAAAGCGCTTCCCTTTGAATTATCGTAAAATTTTTCTCTCTTGATTTCGTCTTTCCCTTTTCGGTAGTTGTTCAATGCCGGTTTCTTCTCCATTCTTGCTATCCAATCCGAGTTCTCCGCCGCTCTGACCATGCTCTTAACGCTCTTTTTCGTCCCATCCGTTTCGTTACTGGATGTATACTTACTGGTAAGCTTCCTAGTTCTCTTCCTCCATTGTGAATCAACGTTCTTCCTATACAAATACCTGAATACTTTCGCTGCCCATCTACTTTCTTTCATATTCCTTAATCTCTGTTCGTACCTAATTTTACTCTGAGCTTCCCTTCCCTCAAAGTCAGACCATCCCATATCCCCCTTAACAGCCTCATTTGTGGTCTTCCCATGGGCGCCCAGTGCGAGACGTCCGACCGTCCTCTGATTCACGTCCAGCCCTGATCGTACCTCTGACCTCATGCACACCACTGAGTTTCCGAATGTAAGTGCTGGCACCATTACACCTTTCCACAAACCTCGAATTACCTCGTACCTGTTGTAACCCCACAGCGCTCTATGCTTCATTATTGCGGAGTTCCTCTTTCCTTTAACTATCATAGCTTTTTCTTGTACTTCCATGTATCTATTCGCATCATTTATCCATATCCTGAGGTATTTGTACTCTCGTACTCTGGGTATCTCCTCGCCCTGTATTGATATGGTCTGATCGTTGCTGTCATTGAATATCATCCAGCCGCATTTTGTCACACTAAATTTTAGCCCTAAATCTTCACTTTCCCGACCACATATACTAACCAGACCCTGCAAATCTGTTCGACTGTCTGCGAATAGCACAATATCGTCTGCATAAAACAACCCGGGGAGCTTTTGTTCTATCACTATACCTGCCTGTCTGTACGACAGCTTAAAACCAATATTGCTCATCTCCAATGCTTTCTCCATTCTCCTCATGTAAAGCATGAATAATAGTGGGGACAACGGGCATCCCTGTCTCAACCCTTTACCTATATCGACGGCCTCCATTCTACCATTACTCGCCATACCTTCCCATTCCACACATACTGTATTTCCACTGTATATTTCCTTTAAGAGCTCTATACAGTCATCCCCTATACCAGCCTCTTTCATTATGTCCCATAAAATATTCTGATTCACATTGTCATACGCACCCTTAATATCCAAAAATGCCAAATGTAGAGGTCTGTTCTCTTTTCCGGCTATTTCTATACACTGCGTAAGCGCAAAAAGGTTATCATCTAATCTCCTGTCGACTCGAAATCCATTTTGGAGTTCGCCAAAAGTGCCATTAAGCTCTGTCCATATCTGCATTTTCAATTTAATTGCCTGCATCGCCAACCTGTAGAGTACTGATGTAATGGTCAGTGGTCTATAGGAGCGAATGTTATTTTTCTCTCCCTTGCCCTTATAAATGAACTTCATCCTACTTTGACGCCAACTGTCCGGTATTCGCCTGTCCTTTAACCTTTTTTCAATTGCTTTTAACCTATGCTGTTTCTTCCGAGCTCATTTATTACAGTAATGCTAACCCCATCTAATCCTGTGGCTGTTCGTTTGGGAATCATTTCCTCCGCCTTCTTCCAATTGAAATTTTCCAGAACTAGTTCTTCCACTTGGTCTCCCTTGCTACTGTTACACGTCGTAAAGGGAGCCTCGTCATGCTTCTTAATGGGATCGGCTGTTGCGTTTCGAATATAAGTCAATGCGTCGTACCCCTCCAATTTATTTCCTTCTTCATCCACAATATGCCGTTGCATAGTTACAGTTTTCTTCCCCAGCGATTGCAGGTGGTTCCAGAAAAGCCTAGATGCGTCCTTCTTTTCGCGAATGTCCGATATCCAACGTTCACTTTGGCCTTTAATCTTGGCTTCAACTAAACTCTGTACCAGGGCTTTTTTCTCGAGATATGTTTCCCATTTTTGCTTGACTTCGTCTTGTGGCCTCTGCTCCTTTTTTGCCTGCCTATGTATTCGAGATGCTTCCCGTCGATTCTCAATTGCGTCCTGAATTTCCCTGTTCCACCATCGTTTTGGCTTTCGCTTTCCCCTCCAGCAACTCTAACTTCAGTCCTTATTAGATTAATAAGCTCATTATAATCCCACACTTTGCCTTTTGTTCTGCTCACTATGTCCTCGATTGTTGCGACTACGTTCCTAATTTGTTTTTCACTTAGAAAGGAGCTGCCCGACTTTAATTCGATGCTCTCTTTATGATCTACATATCCCATTCGCAAAGTTATGACTCCATCTAAATGCTCGCCACCTAGCGGACGCTCCTGGAACCAGCCGATCCAAGGTCGGCCTCGAAACGCGGCATATAGTATCGCATTATCGCGCGCTGTAGAACACCTCTGTAGTTCCTTAATCGACGCCATGCCGCCTCGAAGCATCCCGAAAAAGAAAGAATCCTCATCAAAAGACTTTTGTTGCGTGCCTCAGTGCGTGTCATCGCGATGCAAAGACAGCAACACGTCGTTTCGTCGGTTCCCCAAAGAAGCAGACGACGCTTCGCGCAGAGCAACATGGATTCGGAACTTGCGCATCGGCAAGAAGGTGACGGGAACTATGCTAGTTTGGTCCAGGCACTTCACTCGCGACGATTTCTTCCTCCCCAGTGAGTACACAGATTGTGTGTGCGCGCGTTTATTATCATGCGCGCTTTTCGAAGAGCCGGAGTGTAGTTTAGGCAAGCGCGTGAACAAAATACCGACATCGTTTATACGTGTACACGTGTAACGTTTTCTGAGTGTGCCTATGCTCAACTTGAACCGCGGTATAACATTATTGCTGACGTATGTACTTTTGTCCGCATGCATTGTGAGTAGATATAAAACGAGCGCTTGCCTTCGTTCGCCGCCTTCGTCCCATGCGCGCGCTGCGCCTCGTAATTTGTTTGGTGGTTATGGAGGTAATGTGTGATCGTTTAACGTAGCGCGTTTGCATTTCGAGTTCATCTGGTGACAATTCAGGATTTATTGCGCTCGTTCCAACTTTTGAGCCCTCGACCTGTTCACCGCGCCTCTAAGTTTGTCTTCCGGCACCGTGCATAGAACTGCACTCTCTTAACACGTTTATAAGTGACGCATTTGTACTCAATGGAGCAACGCCGCGCACAACTGCTTGTATCTTTCGGAAAGGCCTGCTGCGCATGAACACGTACCTACCTTTTTCAACTTCAGGATCGCTGGAAAGGCTCTTTATCCTTAAGAAAATCTGATGCGGGTCTCCGAACAAGTGCGACGTTTGAACGCACAGCGCAATTTTTTCCTCTGTTTCGCCGCTCAAATCTTTTAGACCAATTAATATCAGGTGTTCTGCAGCAAGAACCCTTTCGCATTCGACGAAGCATCGTGATTCGAACCCGCAATCAAGAAACTTTAGCACAGCGCTAAGCGGAAGCGTGGCCGTGACCCTGGATATAGAAGCCATCTTTGTTTTTCTCAGCAATGTTGCCAGATGAAGCACTTTTTCTGGAGTTGCGAATATTAAACGCTTATCGGGGAATGCGCTAGAGGACAGGTCATTTACTCCCATCTCGGCTAATTTTAGGGGCGAAGCTCCTTAGGGCGTGGGTCGTTCCCTCCTCTGTACTAGTATGTATGTAGCCACCTGTAGATTCTGAAGCGCTCACTAGATGGCGCTAGTATGTCTACATATAATGCGCTCGAATCCCAGCATATGCTCGCTTCATTCAGATGTATGGGAACGCGTAGTATGGGAGTATGTCTGTCTGTCTGTCTGTCTGTCTGTCCGCCTGTCTGTCCGTCCGTCCGTCCGTCCGTCCGAGCGCTGCGGTGCTGCTTAGCTAGTACGTGAATTGATCAATAGATGGCGCGGAGGCGCTCGCTGCGTGATCTAGTGTGATAGGAGAGCGCTAGATGGCGACACACAGTGTTTGTCACGTCTTTGATGATGTACTGGGCAAGATTCACGGAAGATTCACGGTTTTTACCGATGTACCTCCGGAGCTTCGCCCACTCATCATCATTCACTCCGTGGATATTTTTTTTTGTTTACAGTGTAGATGGAATCGCGAATTCATTCCCAAAACAAGCAAAATAAAATTCCCCAACCAACTCATAAAAACTCCCAGGGTTCCTCGTAGAAACACCAGTTGCGGAGGTGCTTAAAGAGGATATTATTCCCAAATCTCCTCGTAAATGCTCCCATTGTAACAGCGTTAAAATGAGATAAAAAACTCCCAAAGCTGCTGGTAAAAGCTCCCATCATATTGGCGCTGAAAGAAGCTTAAAAAGACTCCCAAGTTTCTTCTTAAAAGCTCCCACCGTAACGGCGTTCAAAGGAGCTATAGCGAACTCCGAATGACAACTCGTGAAGGAGCACAGTAAACTCCCTATATACCCCACAAAAACACTGCGGTGCTAAGGTTCAGACGAGCAAAAAGGAACTCCCTTGAACCCCCACTAAAGCACTAGAAACAAGGGAGTTAATAAAAGCTCCCTTCTGAAAGGAGTTTTGCGTGTGCCCGTAAGGGAGTCAGTTATGACACGGGCCTAAAACTTCCTAAGGGGTTGAAACCCGTTTGCAGTGTACGGGAGGCGTATACCACTAAATTAGAAACGCGCGCTTACATCCGCTTACATACAGCCAAATATTGGCTCAGCGCCAAAGATATTTTAGTGGACGCCGACTACCACTACTACCTATTACGACGACACAAGCGAGGCAGACAGTTTCACGGTAAAAATGTCATTGCGGCATGCATGTTCGATTTCTCGTGGAATCGCCTAGCATCCTCTATCATAATGGTTCTTAAATGGCGGTCCGCTGGCCATGGGCTCCGCGAGGCCATTTTGATGGGTCCGGGACACCCACGACCATTAAAACGAAGAAATGTGACTTATCCCTCCGTCAATGGAATCGGAATAACACGAAAGTGAAATATGTCATCGCATCAGCAGTGGAATGTTTATTGTTACGCCAAGGTGAACTTGCCTATTGTTATCGGTGTTTCGCTGGTACGGCAGTTTGACGCGCATGAACCCCCGCTCACGCATCGCCTCCATAACTTCATGGACGAACCCCTTGTGGTAACAGAAGTAGTTTAGGCAATGACTATACACTGTAGATCGTAAATGCCGCGCGACAAAGGTATCGATCATATTTACTTGCGCCACATTGACCTGTCAACATCGTTACGGTGATTGGGTGGCTAACACATCAGTGTTCTTGTTGCCATCACGCTCGAAGAGCGGTCGGCGGAGGAACACTACCGACGACGAAAGGTAACCGGTGCTCTACTACTGCGCCCTCGGCACACATACGCTCGAAGCCGTACGAACGTGGCTATGTTCTTTCTTATCACGCTTCTTTCCGTTACTTGCGCAGCTCCGCACGCGTGTATCGAGGCTGACTTTGGAGCCGCCATCCAGGATAGGCGAAGTAAAGCGGTAAAGCGGTAACGATTAACTTTGCCTCAATGGCGGCACCGTTCCAGGCAATGTGCTGGATTGCGCGCGTGCTGAGCCGGACGAGAGCGTCAAAGAACGAACGAAGCGATATAAGAAGGCATATATAGCGCGTTCGTAGAGCTTCGAGCATGTGCGGCGTTGGCGCAGTGGTACACTGTAAAAAAAAAATTTACTCCCAGGTGGGAGTAAATGACGTGTCCTCTAGCGACCCCCCCATTGGGAGTTAATTTTATTCCGTAGGGTCGGAGTAAATGTTTACTCCGTATCGGTCGGAGTTCCGGCGTGGTGCCTTGGGAGTATATATTTTTATTTTTTACTCCGTGCCTGACGGAGTTCCTGCGTGGTGCCTTGGGAGTATATGTTTTTATTTTTTACTCCCTGCCTGACGGAGTTCCTGCGTGGTGCCTTGGGAGTATATATTTTTATTTTTTACTCCGTGCCTGACGGAGTTCCTGCGTGGTGTCTTGGGAGTATATATTTTTATTTTTTTACTCCGTGCCTGACGGAGTTTTTAGGCGGTACATTGGGAGTATATTCTACATCGTAATACTCCCTTGTGGTCCGAGTTCCTGCGCGGTACTTCGGGAGTACTTTTTTTTGCATACTCCGTGTTTGGCGGAGTTTTCAAGAGTCACATTGGGAGTATATATATCAATTTTCGTATTCCGTGCCGGACAGAGTTTTTGCTTGCCACGCGGAGACTATATTTTGTATGTTTTCTCTGCTGTAGCCACTTTTTACTGCGTCCTGATCGTATATTGTGTAGGCATGAGCACTAACTTTACATGATGGAATATTCATGACAGCACTTCCCTTCTGTGTTCCAGTGGTTTCTTCAAAGAGCGCAAGGAGGTAGTCAAAAGGGTAATTGAGTTTTTATTTGGTTTATTCACAACAAACACCAGTCTGCGGTTTCAGATCAAGCAGATGTTAAAAAAATACAGGGAGTAAACAAGGACACAGAAAGCGACCGATAAAAATAACACAAGGAGGCAGATCGCGGGCAACGTGAAAACAAGTGCATTCAAGTTTTACGTGCAGTGGGCAAAGGAAAGCTGAACACACGACAGAGATGAGCTGCAACAGCCGCAGTAATAGTCAAACACAGGACAACACACTCTCTGCAAAATGCTAAATGCGAACGAAGGCTTCCAGAACAACATCAATTCGTGTGAATAATTTTATTACTAATCCAACTTAAAAGTAAACTAGAATAGGTGCATCCTAACAAGAAATTCCACATTTGACGTACTGCAAAGCTAGGGCGCGCTGTTCTCTGAGCCAAAGTGATAGGAGAAGGAAATGTCGAAAATGTGTATTTTTCCATTACATTATCGCCGTTGCAAATAACCACAGGAAAAAATTCAAAAGCATTTAAAGGTTGTCAAACACTGAGTAAAATTTGCACGGTCATCAGTCTAGAAAGATCACTGCTCTAGAGCGGTGTGAAACTCGTACGAAATAAGCAGAGAAAGGTACTTGCACATCATGAATAGGAGTGTGCGAATACGAAATGTTTAGAATATTCTTGAATATCGCATATCTAGATAACATTGCATTTTATGCTGATAGCTTAATAATGCACTTCCTCATAGTAAGTTTTTGTACGAAGTTATTACTACGGATTAGGCATTTTTCTTTTGATATCCGATATTTATTCCATATATAAAATTTTATATTTTTACTCGATTCGTATCTGGAATATTTGGTCTTCGCACACCCCTAATAAAAATATTTCAACATTTCACACACAATGCGGACGTCTCATGTCCCATCTGCATAAACCAGAAAGCAAAGCATTGATTAAAATTTGGGATGAATAGTGGTCTACGTATAGCTATAAAGGGCACTTCAGAAAATGTGTCCAAAAATGTTTTGAACACAGATAACCATCAGCAAAATCTTTGCGGTATTCCTTCATGGCAGCACACACCGTGTAAAGGGCGTTAAAATGTTAACGGTAATTAACGATATTAGAATGATTAAAGCTCAGACAATAACAGCAAGACACTCAAACCTAATCGAAAGATGCATGTTACTTATACGGAAATCCGATATCCGTTGTAGTATTTGTAAAAGGTTGCCTTTTTAGAATAGCAGCAGCACGATGAAATCCGGCTTGTTTCTCGCAGGAAACCGAAACTGAATGGTCAAAAATCGCTGTTGTCGGTACTTTCCGTGGTCCTCTAGGCGACATAGTTGCTGCCCTTACTATGCCGCGCAACAGTGAACAAGTGTCGTTGTAAAGCTGCTGTTCTGGCAAGCGCGATCAGGCGTAGCAAAGAAACAATAAATATTGGCGCTTGATAACACTTGCCTATCCTCGCTCGCCGGCATGGGAGGAAAACTGGTATACGTCACACTGGGCACATCCAATTGTAGCTGCAACTGCGCTATTACACCATTCAGTTTGTGTTTCCTGACTGAAATTAGTCAGATTTTTATTGATATGTGGAAATTAGCAGCATCGCGCTTTAGCAATTATGTTGGGCGTGAACTCCCAGTATAAGTAAACTCCATTTTCAATTAGGCTTGAACGCGTGGCTTTCCAGGCTATAAAGTTAATCAATCTTGTCATATTATTCGATTTCACTCCTACCATATTACAGTGCGCGCTGCCGTGAAAGAGCGCAACTCCGCAAAAACCACGTAAATATCCGGTGTTCTGTGTATATAAGATCTTAGCACATATTTTCTCAAGTTGTCTCGTAATCACAGAGATACGATAAACACAGGGCAAAGGTAACTCCACTCGCCGCTCATAGCACAATGTAAGTTGCCGTTGTGTTGTATGACTGCTTATTCGTATGTACAGAAACCACAAGATAAAATTATGCGGACATTTATATATGTTTACTGGCAACTTCACTTGCATTCCTGTGTAACTGTATTTGCATAAAACGATGACCTTTCTGTTGACTCTCTAATCGTCTTTATATATGTCGATTGGACGGTAAATTTTCTGCGCACACAGTGGAAATAGTTCCAGAGCACAGTCATTATGACTGGGTTAGAAAACTTTGTCAAAAAGAAAAACAAAGACATATATGGTAAAAAACAAGCAATCATATACGGACTGCTTCAATGATACAGAAGTTTGACTAGCACATGCAAGAAAAAACATCAGCACCATCCTTCAGCGAGCTGAAGAAAATGATTCTCAGAAAAACAGCCCCGCTGATCGCATTAATCGCCCCACAACACAAGTACAATGTAAGGATATACAGGGTGTTTCAGTGAAAACTTGCAAAATTTCTTAAAAATAGGCTGTTCGAGAAAAAAAAGGAAAACCTCCTCATAAAGAAACTGTTCGCTGAGGCAAACGTCACGAAGGCTCAGGAAAGCATTTATTAATTGGGTTACAAAGTAATATTTACTAATTACAACATTAATTAAAATTTTTGTGATTGCTGCAAAGGACGAGTTTTAGCCACTCTGATGACGATGCCATATGGAGCCTTTAAAACAAAGAAAAACGAATTGTATAAAGCTCTGCAGCGCGAGAAAACCTGGGCTTTTTGCGGCACGAAAGCACGCATGAAGAACGCCAGACGTCACGTGCGAATGCAACCACTGCTGCTGACGTGTAGCCAGTGGCGCACCGACGGGGGGGGGGGGGTTCGGGGGTTGTAACCCCCCCCCTGAGTCCCTGCGTGGGAGCGGCCCGCAACTGCTACAGGATCCCCCTAAAAGGGGACGTCCAACTGCAGTTTTTCAGGACAAAAATAAAGTTCTGTGCCTGCCTGCCCCCCTGAGGCCAACCTAACCCCCCTCCCACTCCGTAACTGCTCCTATGTCAAGAATGTGGCGCTAATGTCTCTGCAAAACGCCGAAAAAATTATAAACATAATCATCATCATTGAAGTTACCATTATTTGGCATTTTATTTACTTTTATTACACATGCAACAACTATGTAATCGCATTCCCGGCCCTTCGTGAAAAACTTAACCCCCCCCCCCCCCCCACCTGGCAGAGATCCTGGGTGCGCTACTGCATGTAGCAAAAGTTGCGCCGGCCAATTCGAAATGCACGATGTCTCGATGCTCTGCATATGCAGAAGCCTCCGTTATCTTTTGCTTATTCGCTCACTGCAAGACGCTATCATAACAGACTAGGTAGCCACGACTTTGGAAAGCCCATGCATATCGAAGTGACTGGCGCACGCATTGGAACACGTCACCAGCGGATGCTGTGTTCACACGCGGCTTCCGGAGCTCCTTTTGCAGCGAGTTCCATGACGCAAAAAACGCTAGGTCGCTGGGTCTCGGCGAATAATTTTTTCTTGGTTTTAGACTAAAAGCAGATAAGCATCGTCGTCTTTCGGCTGCGAATTCCTCAATGGCAGGAACCTGAAAAGGCTGCTGATTAGAAATTGATTGTACGATCTTAGTTATTTACCGTGCAAACTGCAAGTATCTTACGACTACTCACGTGCGCCCAACCTTAGAGGTCGTTCCGTAATAAAAAGTTTTTTTTTTCTCCTTTCTCACAAAGCCTATCTTTGGAAACTTGAAATCGTTCTCTGAAACACCCTGTATATAGAGCATCAAGACTTCACATCGTGCGTTACTGCATGCGCGGAAAGTTCTATACCTTGTCAGACAACGATAAAGTTTCGCTGATAGAAACAATACTGACACAAATAATCTGCTCCCTCTCAACCATAACGCAAGGTCACTTCACGTTTGTTTTTATAAAGATAAATGCTTTACCGAATACATTCATATCTGCAATCTTGGCCATGTATCGCGAGATAGCCATCTTATGGAATTTTAACGGACATGTTGCAACGCTCTCGAATAGCCGCTCATTTTTGCACCGTCGTGTTTTCCCGATGTAACGTGCGCAGGATAACGGGATCGGAGTTATGACAGAGGAATTGTACTCAGATTTTTTCCCCTCTGCTTCTTTTGACCGCCACGCTTTGCCTTCTTTGTGGGATCAGTGCTTCCTTTTTTTTTTCACAGATCCCCCTGCTTGCTATAGTGCTGCTAAGATAATCTGCACCTTTTCTCAAGCGGCTAATTTCCTCGTGTTAAGGGAACGTGACAGCTGTAGGGAATAACACCACTACAATACGTTTCTTAGAAGTATACATAGGATTACCGTTAGAGTTGGATACACCATACACCGGCTTTTAAAAACCATGAAGCTTGCTCACCGAAACAAGGTTGGAATAAGTGTGACCGGACTTAAAGACGCTCTCTAATAAAAATAGCTGTCTTAGCAAGACCACGTTTTACCAGTATGGAAGGGCAGAAACGAAAGGCGATAAGTGCGTCATTAGCCCTGGCTGAACAACACCAACACGTGAGGTGATCAGTCATCGCACATTGAATGTTCAGGAGCTTAATAGTTTCATATGTAAGTATTTCGGCAATCAGAACGAAAGGGGAGATTCGCCTATGATCATTGCAAATTCATCACACACATACGGAAACAATGGCTACTACAACTCTTCCTGGAGCATCCAAAGCTACTCTTGTACTTCAGCCTGTGAGATGCATAATATAAGTGAAGCTGTCACGCTATACAGTCACTAGGTTTCTCACAACCTAAATAAGACATCTTGAGACAACGTACTATTTCTATCAGCACAGTCTTCGTAATAATAATAATAATAATAATAATAATAATAATAATAATAATAATAATAATAATAATAATAATAATAATAATAATGTGATCCCATGAAGATCCCCTGAAAGCATCATCATCATCATCATCCTGTTTAGGTCCACTGCAGGACGAAGGCCTCTCCCAACGATTTCCAATCCACCCTATCCTGAGCGAGCTGGTTCCACTTTATGCCCGCAAACTTTTTAATTTCATCGCTCAATCTAACCTTTTGCCTGCCTCTGTTGCTTTTTCCCTCTCTTGGTATCCATTCCGTCGTTCTTACTGTCCATCTGTTATCTTTTCTCCTCATGACATGTCCTGCCCAGGTCCACTTCTTTTATTTGATATATCGGCTACTCCTGTTCTCTGATCCATTCCGCTCGTTTTTTATCTCTTAGCGTTACCCCTATCATTTTTCTTTCCATTGCACGTTGCGCGCTCCTTAGTTTAATCTCTAGTCTTTTAGTTATCCTCCACGTTTCTGCACCGTACGTTAGTACTGGGAGAATGCAGTGATTGAATACTTTTCGCTTTAGTGAGAGCGGTAAGTTTCCAGTCATTATTTCGTAATTCCTTCCGAATGCGCTCCAGCCCATCCTTATTCTACGGAGAATTTCTTTTTCGTGGTTAGGAGTTCCTGATATTAACTGTCCCAGATATACATATTCGTTTACACATATTGTAAGGGTTCATTGTTGATTTTAAATTCCTGTTCCTTAGCTAAGCTATTGAGCATAACTCTGGTCTTTTGCCTATTCATTTTTAATCCAATTTTAATGCTTGATAGATAGATTCATGGCGAAATTAACATATTTATTATGGCAAATCTATGTCGTCTGTCAAATCCCGTTCTCCTGCGACATATGTTACATCAGGCAAGCAGGTCAGTGCATAAATGAACAGGTGCGGGAGTATTGCAACCAGGCTAGTGAAATGCGAGTAGACGTTTTCCTGTGCTACGTTGCCCTGGTGGTGGATATGAAACCCCGCCCATTATCGCGGGAAGAAAAAATGCCAAGTCACTAGCCTTGCAAACGAAAGTGAGAATTTCGTTAAAATTAGTGATGACTGCACAGGTGAAAATAAGCTTTGACAAATCTTCACCCTTCGGTATTAACGCATCGTTATCATCTGAAGTGCCTTGAGTGTTCGGTATCGTCCTCTCATTTGCCTCCTCCCAGCTGAAACATTCTTCCAGTTGTTTTTCTTTTTCTTATTTCAATACGAAAACGTGGGAAGGAGGAAACATTACAGCCAGCTGTCCTAACATAATGATATTGATATTGAAAAAACAACAACACAAAAACAAAAGCGAGAATAAAAGAAGGAGAAACGGACAACTGAAATAATCAAGACCGTCATGTACAGATATCATCTCTCGCTTACAAAGATAGTACCACTAAGGGCAGGGTTCCACAGATTGCCAAGGATGCATTCCGTAAAAATAGCCCTCTGCCGCCGCGTTCACCTGATAGTGGTCGGGGTCTCACGAGAGCGAGCAGTAAAGAGATTCTTGTAAACACGGAAATATGAAAGGGGGGGGGGGGGGAGGGCACCTCAACCGGTACACTCAAGGACCCGAAAAACGCGGGTTCGATCCCGGCCGCGGCGGTGGCATTTTCGATGGAGGCGAAAATGCCAGAGGCCCGTGTACTGTGCGTTGTCAGTGCACGTGAAAGAACCCCAGGTGGTCTAACTTTCCGGAGCCCTCCACTACGGCCTTTGTCTCTATCTCTTTCACTCCCTTTCCCCCACCACCCCCACGGACGCTTAGCCGTGCTCCCTACATGGGCTGCAGAAATTAGCGTCCTTTCCGAACCACAATCAATCAATCAATCATCATCAATCAATCAATCAATCAATCATATGAAAGAATAGGAAGGAAGGGGGGAGTTCGAAGCACACACACAAGTCCCACCGAGCATACGAACCCGCACGAAGGGGAGAGCTGCTAAGAATTAAGCGTCTTTCGAAAGGCAACAAAAAAGAAACATATGCGGCGCACTTGCTTGTTCCCGCTCGTATACCGTTGGCTCGGGGGGCAGGTACATGAAAGCCACCTTCGGCCGTGCATCCCTGGAGCGTTGAAAACTGTACAGCTAGGGTACTGCAAAAGCTGCCGAAGCTGGCGCCAAGGCCGGCAGATCGGAACAGTGCAGAAACGGCGTCCACACAAAAGGCGCTTGCCGACTCGGTTGTGGAATGTCCCCCTTTTTTCTTCGCAGAACCACGACCGCTCGATCCTGGGGAGGATCAAGCGGCCGTGGCAGAACCCGTCCGGTCGTGTCTTGCTTGCCCGCTGTGCAGAAGCATAGAAAAAAAAAGAAAAATAAGAAAAAGAAGACGACGGTTTCGTGAACGAAAAGGAAGCAGGAACGACCCAGAAATTCTTTTATAAAATTTCTAAGTCGATGCCTCTGATTATGGAATACTATTAAAGCATTTCTTTTTTCACCAAGATGAGTGCATCGATGTGTTCTTAAAGTCGATACCAAACAGGAGTCCTTAGCTCAATTGGCTAATTTTATAAAAAGGTATATTGCTGATTTCAGTTTCTATGTTTTTCTTTTGTCAGTTTACAAGCTAGAGGAAAATAAATTGCACCTGGTGACAGATATTTACCTAGCGCTTGTTAGTGCACGAAAATTTAACTTACGTCTATAGAAAATACAACAAAATAGCGTCTTAACATTAAGCTCGTTATAACTCTGTAAGTGATATAGATACAATTATGTTTTTCACTGATAATATAGATATTTAGGCACTCGCTAAGTATGCCAATTAGTAGAGGTTTATCTCTAAAATTGCGGAAGTTAGTTGCCTTTATTTCGCTCTCCGAACATGTGCTCCAAACAATGGATTTTCCGGAATTCGGCAGACCTTTTCAGCTATATCATCTATACTATAACTACTCCTTTCGATACTACACCAGATATCAGGAATAGTTACCTATAGAATGATACCGAACTTCACTCCTTTTATATCAAAATGAGATAAATAGTTGAAATAGCATACAGAGCTCACTCACCAACGCGGCCGCTGCGCCCGTTATCCGTGGTCGTACTCGGTCACTGCACAACACCGGCTCGACGCTTGACACTGTAGATCATAACCTTCGTTGACGCTCGTCGGTGCTTGTAATATTCATAAGATAGCCGAAACGATTTCCCTTTTTGTAACGTTGAAAAAGCCTTTGCCAGCTTCGCAAAGGTCTTGCGTCCGTTCGACGTGCTGGTCTGTCCGGCCGCCATGTTATTTCTGGCTCCCGAGGCCCCCCGTCGGTCGGCCTGCGACGTCCCTCCTCCGCCAGCCAAAACCCGTCTCGCGATGCACGGGAGGTTTTGCGGCATGAGATGGGGGTTTTTCATCAACATCCATGGGGGTATCGTCAGGGAAGTGCGCTGTTATATTCCCTAGGGAGGTTGATGACGGCATTTGCCCCATGTGCCCTCATCGACCGCGATGGGTGGGGGAAATGTTGGGGTCATGGGAGTTTGTGGGGAGAGTATACTTGCAGGACCTCCCAGCTGGGTATGTTTTCATTTACAGTGTAGAGCACCAGCCACCTCTCGTCGTGGAACAAGGGGCTGTGAGTTCGATTCCGAAAGCATGAATAGAAGTTTCTGTAAGTGTTTTCCTTTTTGTTCTTACATGCTTGTTTCACTATGTGATATTCGTTACGGTAGTTACGTATGTGTTCGTGGTGGAACCCGGCTTTGATGTTAAAAAAATGGCAGATCCCACGTGCAATGGGAATCAGTTAGTTAGTTAGTTAAATTGGGTTTAATGGCGCAAGAGCGACTGAGGCTAAGCTGCGCCAAACACCAGGTACTTAGTAATAACCAGTATATGTATTTGTAATTCTAAAGCTTATGTAGGAATCCACTTTCTTTGAGGAAATCGATAACATTGGACAATGGAACAGGTGAATCATCTCCTAAAATTTGATTCGGGTGCATCGGCATGTGATGTTCGTATAGTGCTCCGAAATGTTTTCGTCTTTCTGTTTCAATGTATGGGCACGTGATTAGAATATGTATAACCGTTAATGGCTGTTGACATTTTTCACATTCCGGCAAGTGTTCCCTTCTAAGCAAAAAATTGTGGGTGAGGTGAGTGTGCCCAATGCGGAGTCGGCATAGTATAACCTCAATGAACCGTTCTTGGTGACGGCACGACTTCCATTCGCCCACTATGGGCTTCACCAGATGGAGTTTGTTGCTCGTGCAGGAGTCCCACTGTTGCTGCCATTTTGATGCCAATGCTAAACGAACATTACGCATACTGTCTTTAAGGGGAAAATTTATTCGTTTTACCGATTTCTGTGCAGCTAAAGACGCACATTCGTCCGCCTTTTCGTTGCCTGGTATCCCTATGTGGCTTGGTACCCAACAGAAACGGATAGTCACATCCTGGTTACATGAGATAATCATGTGTAAGATATCACCGAGTAAAGGTTCGCATTCGGATTTTAAATGTAGCGCCTTTAATGAACTTAATGAATCAGTGTATATGATTGCTTGTCGGTGTTTCTGGGTGATGATTTTTTGTACTGCTTCCCATAAGGCATACATTTCAGCGCTGAAGATGGACATGAACTCAGGTATTCTAACACTGACAGCGCTTTCCTCTGTCACAATCCCAATGCCTACATGATGTTTTGTTTTTGAACCATCTGTATAGACTTCTGTATATCCTTTGTATTTGTCCTGAAGTGTGCGGAATTCTTGAATTATGTGTTCTGGTGCGGTGTTCTGTTTCTTAAGATGAGTCAGTGAAAAATCACACAGCTGCGTCAGATCAGGAAATGAGAAACACGCATCATGAACGTAAAATGGATCTGCGTTGTTGTTTCGCTATACCGATTTTGGTACATACGTAGTCATCGAAACGGCCGCAAGAGGAGCAAGACTGTGGCGTGTAATCCATGCCACTCATGACACGCATGTCATGATTGTAATGTTATGACCTGTCATTTACGTTCGTCATGCAGTCGTGTTGTGGCATAGCAATTTTGGTATACATGCCATTAACGAAACGGCCAGGAGAGCACAAAGTCGTAGGCGGCTAGATAGATAGATAGATAGATAGATAGATAGATAGATAGATAGATAGATAGATAGATAGATAGATAGATAGATAGATAGATAGATAGATAGATAGATAGATAGATAGATAGATACGCTCAAAGTCGCCGAAGTTGGCTAAGAAATGCTTCAAATTGAAAAAAAAAATCACCGCATCTCCACCAATGTGAATCATGACGAGTGGCGAAATACTGGGTATCGTACGCCGGTATGTCACCGTACGTCACCCGCGCGTTGCCAATGCGAATGTGAAATTAGTGACATAAAGTGTATATACATATACACATGTATTTATTTGGTTCCTTTTTAATGCTATTACATATTAATCCTCTTGCTATTATTCGTATATCGTCTTGATTTCTGGATTCACATACACACATATGTTTGGACTATAGCAACGGTTCTCTATGTATATGACAGCGAGAGTCGACGATAAAGCTAGGTCCTAAGGTGCTTCGCCCCTAAAATCATGTGGTCGATAATCGCGACCACATGTTAGCATCTCTCAACAGTCCGTTTCTTAAGCATCTCTAGAATGCCGAGCCATTTGAAACAACACACAAACACTTTTTTACTCCGTTTTACTGTCGTTCATGACGAGGCTTCGCGGAATACGCTGGTTTATTCTGACCACGCAGCAAGCAGCTACACCACTAAGGTCGGCTAGATTCAAGCCCACTTCAGCACCAGCTGCGCCTGCGCTCGGCGTATAGTGAACTAGAACTTCTAGTTCACTATAGCTCGGCCTACTCCAACTAACATGGCGGCAGAGCTGCTTCCGGAAACTCGCGCATGCGCAGACTGTGCGGTGAGATCGGTCTATTTGGGTATCGGCGCGACTGTCACTACTACTATAATCACATATGGTCTACAGTCATCTTTCCCACAATCACACTCAAGATACTGCCTATATTTAAAACGCATCTGCTCTCATTGTTTTTACAATAATGTAAAACAAAATACAGATACTAATTCTGCTATGGCACAGGTTATTTCTCTCACGTCCCGGTACTCCGTGGTTTTAGCATTTCGACGACCACGCGAGGGAGGGGGGGGGGTCTAATGTGTCGCAGCCCCAAAGCACGACGTGACACATCCCTGCCCTTCAAACTGAATGACGTACGTGCTTGAGCGGCTAACAGGAACATAGCCATTCATTCATTTCTGAGGTTTTACGTCCGGAAAACAGCTGTGATTATGAGAGACGCCGTAGTGGAGGGCTCCGGAAATTTTCACCATCTGGGGTTCTTTAACGTGCACTGACATCGCACAGTACACGGGCCTCTAAAAGATCATCGACAATCACTATATTCTCTGGAGCAAAATTATAGCGAAGTAGGACCCCGACGACTGGGGCGCTGAGCCTTTGCTAGGGGAGTTCGTGTACAGCAGTAGCGATATACGAAACACTTATATCGGTTCCACAGAAACAGTGCCAACGCGCAACCCTCCGGTCTGCTTAAGGGTTTCAAGGGCTGAACGTAGTACAAGGAATCCGGACTTTCACAATGGGCCGGACACACGTCAAGTGCTCAAGCTAAAAGGCAAAAGCAGATACTATATGTTGCCGCATCTATATACAATTTTATACGATCAACTGCAGGTAGCCCATTCATAAACTCCGAAGCCTAACTTAGCGTTATTAGATGCGAAGCAGCTCTTTGACTAGCCTGTGTAACGCTGTCCCTCCGAGCCACAATTATCATCATCATCATCCGCACAAGCGCGAGGCAACGCGCTTCCCTCGGCGCAGGTGTTGGAGCGGTGCCAAGTAGGTCACGCCGCAGCTGGGCGTTGACGTCACGCTCCCCTCGCACGCTTCCCTCGCAGGTGCGCGCGTACGTCACTCTCTCGCTCACCCGCCGGAGCGCCCGCAGCTGCCGGCTCCAACGCCCGCTCGCCTCCCGTGTCTGGGTTTCAAACAAAAGTTTACACCAGTAAACGCTACACCGAGTTTCGCTTCAAACTTCTTCCAGCACCCGCGTTAGCGCCGTTCAACCCGTGACGCCACCCGTGCGCAACGCTGCTGCTTCGCATCCCATCAGGGTTCCCTTCGGGGAGATGGTCCAAGTTTTTTATTTATTTATTTATTATTTATTTATTTATTTATTTATTTCGCAACACATGAGAGCATTTTGCGAAGCTCCTTACAGAGACCCTCTCTGATACCTCCACATGGCCGCGACGCGAGTCAGAGTAGATCAGACTGTACACAACAGTGGAATCGCAGCCCGACGCACATTTGCGAGAAGTTACTGCGGGTGCGGGCTGGCATGTGCTTTGAATGACAGTGTTACAATGATTACGCGAGAAGCGCGCCTTGCTTCAGCGCGAGTGGCATTCTAAGCGATCTGGTGAGGCGCGGCAGCATGACGGCGTAAAGTACCATATAATGGACCTGCAGCTGAGACAGCGGCCCAGCAGAGCACTGTACCACTGTACTATGTCATGCTATTTATATTATTTCTGGCACGCGCTTCATACCGCGCCACCGCGCTAAGCAGCATGAATTTTGGCCATTTCGCACCGTCGAGAAACTTCGCCCAGCAGAGCGACCGCTTTCCCTCCGGCCACTCGCAAACGCATTCGCGCGAGCGCTGTGTGGCGAGGGCAATAGCACCGTTGCGACAATATGCGATGCCCATGGGTCAAGGCGGTGCTACGCTGTAGAAAGATATGGTAAAAACACCGTCGCGGACCCACGCGATGGACACTCTTCGAAAAAAAAAAAGGCAGTGCTACTTACTAACTTTGAGATAGTAAATGCTTGTCACAACATTGACTACCTAGGTATACTGCAGGTAGTAAACGGCAAGGTAGTAACTATTCACATACAGGACATGACGGCGAAGGCTACAGCGACGGCCCCGTTCAAGTGTCCAATATAACTGCGATCGCAATAAAAAAACAGCACATCTTGGAGACCTTAGTGAAGAAGGGTACGAAGAAGAGAACGACTACGAGTGGCAACGTGGTTCATCGCAATTTGGCCACGTTACCACAAAGACGAATGAGCGGAGACATCAATTCGAAGATATTATATCTTGCGTGTTTTGATTATTTGGTGAGCGCGAAATGGGGATATCGAGAAATAAAGACGTTACCTGAAGAAAGAGAACCGCGTATCTAGAAGGCCTTAGTGAAGAGGAGTACGAAGAAAAGAACGACGACGAATGCCAACGTGGGTCATCGCGATTTGGCCACATTGGGCGCGACACAGGCGAATTAGCGGAAGCGTCAATTCGAAAATATTTTAACTTCCATTTTTTTGTTATTTGGTGATCGCGAAATAGAGATATGGACAAATAAAGACGTTACCTGAAGAAAGAGAACCGCGTATCTAGGAGGCCTTACTGAAGAGCAGTACGAAGAAAAGAACGACGACGAGTGGCAACGTGGTTCATCGAGATTTGGCCACGTGGGGCGCGGCATAAGCGAATAAGCGGAGGCCTCGTTGTGTTCTGAAGGTGTGGTGTGCTGCGATTGGACCATGCGTGCGAAGCCCATGACCAAAAACGCTGGTGCTGCGAGACCGGCGGATGAGACAGCAGAAGACGACCACCGGCATCCAAGATGAGGCTTGGACAAAGCCACAGATGTCCCCGACAGTAGCTCCAGAGGCGAGGTCTGAGGCTGCTGGCATTCGAGTGGCCGCCGATACTATACCACCCAAGATCCAGGGCTGCTGTACGGCTGTCTACTTCGGTTGAAGGTGAGAGCACAGTTTCCTTTATCTTACTTATTCTATCTTATTTAGATTTTCTTCTTTTGTTCATTCGTTGGTCGCGCATTTTATTTTTTTCATCCTCGCGCATCGATACGTGCAACTTGGTATCAGTATACGCATAAACGGTTTATGCTTGCATTTTCGTGCTTTAATCCTGTTTTTATCGTTCTAGAGCGCACGTCCTACGCGCCCTTTCGTAAAGGTTTTGTGAGGGCTATGTAACCCATCGGGCTATTGAGGAAGTTGAGGTCGAGAAATCGAACCAACAGCGCTTCTAGTAAAGTAATGACCTCCTATCTGTGGCCATTTGCAGTAAGCTCTAGCGCAGCAGTTCGTGCCTGCATGTTTCCTCCATTATCCGCATAGGCGGCTTCCTTGCAGACTCAGCCACTGAATCCTAAGGCGCACTTGGCGAAACCTTGTGCGTTAGAGCATTTCGTAAGCCGCTACTGCTATAAGAACTCCTCGAACTGACTTCGCTGTAATATAACTTCTAGGCATATCTAAGAGTCGGTGATATTTAATTACGTATAAACTCGTTGTCCTCACCAGCCCAGTCTGCTGTCTCAACGTCATTCTTCGAAGCAGCTGCATATTTGCAAACGAGGGGAAGGAGGAATGTTCGCGTTAGTGGTGAGCCTTGCTTATATCTTGGAAGCTGAACATGGAGGAGGAACGGACTAGTACAACTTGCACTTCGCGTATCTCTTGAGCACATACTACTGCTACAGCGTTGTTCATAGTCATATACCTACTGCCATAGCGTTGGCTATCAGATCGGGATGCGTATTTTGGAAGCTGCGTGGTCTTGCAAGTAAACAGCCTAAAGCCGATTTGTGGCTTCAACGACAGTTAAGGGCAATTTACTGCCTATAGCATCGCGGGTGTGTTCTGCTGATCATGTAAACGCGTTCTGTCGTTTTCCTTTAATGGTGTTTTCATTTGAAAGAGTTTTAAGGGGGCATATATTGTTCCCCTGTAGTTTGGTGCTGCGTCATTATTTTGTTTTAAAGGGACCCTGAAACGGTTTTGGCGATATTGTGCAAACATGGTGATCCGGTAGAGCGAGTCATTAGGATCATTAGAGGACAGATTTCAGCGCTCTGCGTAAAGTGTGTAATTTACAATAAGGTTTCGAACACGCGCATCGCAAAAGATCGCAGCGGCTCGCAAAAAGGCGTTTTCAAACGCCCCCGCCATCGAACGATGGATGAGGAGGCCGCTGATTGGCCCCTAACCAGTGACGTGATCGTAATTTTCCCAATCTAACTGCGAACAACGTGCTCCTACAACGTGCTCCTCCGTTTCAGCCAACGGTATGGTCGCGGCATCTGGCGGTGTACACACGAGCCGCCGGCGCTCTATTACAGAGGTTAGCACTGCCGAAGCCGCCGCCCTCAGTAAATATATCGGTGCGCTATGTCGCTACGGAGGGCTCGGCAGATCGGCGGACGCGGGAGGCGCAGTCGTCGCTAGGGCGCCCTCCGCAGCTGATCGAGCTGAGGAGGAACCGCAGTGGTAAGGAGGAAGGCGACAGAAATAAGCCCATAGCTGCCTTAGCGCACAGTGTTTCGCTTTATTTATGGTGTGATTGATTTCACAGTTGTGTTGCCTAATCGGTGATGCAATGTCAAAAAAAAAAAAAAAACGTTTCAGGGACCCTTTAAAGCAAGCGAGTGCCGGGACGCGAGTGGAGTAACCGCTTCAAATTTGTATAAATATCCGTGCGCAGTCTTTTCGTCATATCAAGCCGAATGAGTGCAGTTGTAGAGTGAATACGGATGGTATGCAAACGGGGAATCATAACAAGAGAGCGTGAGCCACTGGTAGTAGCAAGAGCCTTAGCGACCAATGCACTGAAAGTTTTGCATGTGATGACAATACATTGTCATCACATGCAATCAATTGAAGGATATGCTTCCATTCTATCATGTAAAAGCGTAGAGGTTCAGGCTGAATACAGTTCAGCCTTAGATAATGAATCATATTTGTTTCCCTAAGGAAATAAATTATACGAAGCTGTATGACAACGGAAGTTAACATTGACTTGATGAATTTTTCAAAAGAATTTAGATTAGCCGGAAATGAGTTGTCAAATACGAGAATGACATGAGTTGGCAACGAGTACAGGTGGAGCTTTACTTAAATCCAAATTTAATCGCCAGCATTTTCAGGTTACATTAAGGGTCATGCTACTAGTGACGTTGTAATGTAAACATTTTCGTTTAAAAAAATGAAATTCAAACTTGGGGACAACCTCAGCGACACAGCAATAAGCAAAACAGGCAAATAGAACTTTCTCTTGTGTACTGTTCCCACCACTGACCAAGGCGATGCACTCAGAAAAGGATTGAAGGCTTTTCAACTTGTTTAATGTCACAGTCCCGCAAAGTGCGGCGGGCGGTAGGGCCTGCGGAAATAGAACATGGCGCCCACTACTCTCGCCTCAAGGGGTCACTACATGTTAAAAAAAAGAAAAGATGATGCTACTTACTAACTTTGCGATAGTAAATGCTTGTCACAACATTGACGACAAGAAGTAAATGCAGCTAATAAACAAGGTAGTAACGTTGCTACCTTATCATTTACTACCTGCAGTTACTGCCTATGGGTAAGGGTTGTAAGGGTAGTTGGTAACTTTACTACCATGGCAATCTTTTATCGGGCTTATTATGATTTCATTTGCATTTGCTGTTTCCGTTACACATCAAGTCGATTGTATTGCAAAAGATTAAGATCAAATAAAAATGAGTGCGGTAAATTATTGTCCGGTGACACTGATTGGTGCTGACTAATTACATGATGTTACACCAATTAACGATCGCTAATTGTTCCATGTGATTAGCCCTGTGAATACGCTGCACATAGAACTGTTTAGTTCACAGCTTAGATAGAAACATGTTCGAAACAGAAACGACAGTACACACTACCGCACACAGATGAAAGCTTCTACGCGATATATGTCCTAACAGCAACGTTAACGCTGTATGTGGCCATACTTAAGGACGCTGACGGTGTTGCGGTAAGCAGGAGTGGATTCGGATATATAATCAATGTCATGGATCGATATTCTTGTATTTTCTCTTTCCGTATATGTATGCAACGACGCTGCATGGGACACTTATTCAAACATAATCAAAGCAATTATAGTTTGTCTAAATTTTGCATACGCCTATCACAATTGCAGCACAATATATCACTGTCAGTGGAAGTAGTAGCATTTACTACTAGTACGCATGTAGTGACAGTTACAACCCCTGCAATTTACGACCTCTGACGTACTTCTAAGCTCGTAAGGGACAAAAAAAATGTAGTAATTGTGCAAAAACGGTTACAAGCTTTTCTACTAGTGCCTTTTTTGGAGGGTGTACAGTGTCACCCTTTGGATGGTACAGAACATTTTCCGTACGTTCACCAGTTCTTCGTGAAAGAAATGAGTATAATCTCATGCCCTGCCTCGCGCGAGAGCTGCGTAGCGAAGGTGAGGACGTATATCTGCTAAGGAGCCATCGAGACAAGTGAAGCTGGGATTTTTTAACGTGCACTGACAACGCACAGTACACGGGCCTCAACATTTCGCTCCATCGAAATGCAGCAGCTGCGTCCGGGGTTAGATCCCTCGACCTTCAGACCAGCAGCAGAGTGCCATAGCCACTAGACCACTGTTGCGGGGCGACACCTCCGTTTAAACATTCAGTAATTTTAAGGCTAAAATAAAAGCCTCACCAATGTGTGTGTGCATTTTTTTTCAGTAGTCACATTTAAACGTGCAAAAGTTGTATCTCCGGAGCCTTTGCAGAGTAGGCCTTGATATAAAGTCTCGTACTGAGTTTGCTTTCACAATTGCAGAACGCGTCACGCAATTTGTCCAGTGTTTCCCCTTTAATCATTATATTGGATTTTTTTATTAAATGGATACATTAAATAGTTATTAAACAGTTACATAAAAGATTTTGTTTCCGGGCTCGAAGATGTATGCAAAGTTTGGATTTCCGCAGCGAAGGTTCGCTGTGTAAAATTTATGATCCTGCCTGCATATTCTCATGAGAATTGTGACCTAGCGGTAACACGTGAGCTTTTTGGCAGCGCCCACAACGCTGTGATGACGCGTTCGAAGCTACTTCACCAGAGACCTGAGTTGTTACTTGGTACAATTGCACGAATTGAGAACTTGCTCTCTAGTAAACGGTGGTATATCTCGCTAATCGCAGCCGAAACAAGGATGCGCTATGCTTGAGGTAATGCATATGGGTTTGCTTTATCTAGGCTGGATAGTAGTCGGAAGGAACCACAGCTATTTGCAGACATCGAAGTTGTGGGAGTCTAGTCAGTCTCCTTTCTGGAAATCATCGTTGTTTCTCACATATATGTATATTTGACTGTAGACTCCATGGGCACAGTTTGCATTTACGATCTGGTGCAGCAGAATTAGCAGCAGCAGCTGCACGTGCTCTGACGACCCGGTGCCGGGCGAGATCGGGCACGGGACGACACAGACGATGTGATGGAGCAGAACGAGCAGCAGCAGCAGCTCCACGCGCGCAGACGTCCCGGTGGCGGGATATCGGGCACGCAACTGAACTGAGGACGTCGTGCAGCAGAACCACCAGCAGCAGCAGCTCCCCGCGTACACAAGTCCCAGTTCCGGGAGATTGGGCACGGAACTGCACTGACGACGTCGTGCAGCAGAACGTGCAGCAGCAGCAGCTCCACGCGCCCAAATCTCCCGGTTCTGGAAGACTGGGCGCGGAAGTGCGCTGACGAAGTCGTGCAGCACAACCAGCAGCAGCAGCAGCTCCACGCGTCCAGAATCTCCCGATTCCGCGACGTCGGGCATGCTACTGCACTGACGACGTGGTTCAGCAGAACGAGCAGCAGCAGCAGCTCCACGGGCCCTCACGTCCCGGTTGCGGGTTATCGGGCATGGAACAGCACTGACGACGTCGTGCTGGAGAACCAGCAGCAGCAGCAGCTCCACGCGCCCGGACGGCCCGATTCTGCGAGATCGGGCATGCTACTGCACTGACGACGTGGTTCAGCAGAACGAGCAGCAGCAGCAGCTCCACGGGCCCTCACGTCCCGGTTGCGGGTTATCGGGCATGGAACAGCACTGACGACGTCGTGCAGGAGAACCAGCAGCAGCAACAGCTCCACGCGCCCGGACGTCCCGATTCTGCGAGATCGGGCATGCTACTGCACTGACGACGTGGTTCAGCTGAACGAGCAGCAGCAGCAGCTCCACGGGCCCTCACGTCCCGGTTGCGGGTTATCGGGCATGGAACAGCACTGACGACGTCGTGCAGGAGAAACAGCAGCAGCAACAGCTCCACGCGCCCGGACGCCCAGATTCTGCGAGATCGGGCATGCTACTGCACTGACGACGTGGTTCAGGAGAACCAGCAGCAGCAGCAGCTCCACGGTACCTGACGTCCGGGTGCCGGTCGACATCGGGCACGGAACTGCACTGAGGACGTGGTGCAGCAGAACCAGCAGCAGCAGCAGCTCCACGCGCCCAGATATCGCGGTTCCGGGAGATCGGGCACGGAACTGCATTGACGACGCCGTGCAGCAGAACCGACAGCAGCTCCACACACCCAGACGTCCGGGTTCCGGGAGATCGGGCACTGAACTGCACTACGACGTCCTGCGGCAGAACCAGCAGCTGCAGCATCTCCACGCGTCCAGACGTCCTGGTGCCGGAGAAGTTCAGGCGCGGAACTCGATTGACGACCTGATGCAGCAGGCGAAGCACAAGGTGCAGCTTTTTGACCCCTGACGTCCTGGTTTTGGGAGATCGGCCACTGAACTGCATTGACGACGTGATCAATTTCTCCAGGTGATTGCTGGTGTTCGAGAAGACGTTGGACTTGGATACCGTCACGGCGTGTATAATTGTTGCGAATTTATTCGTTATACGTAGATTAGTATATTGCACGTTATGATTTCTGTAAAGATAATGTATTCGCTCTTACAAGGTCTTAGTATCGCGCAATTACTGAGTTTGTTAATTGGTGCTTAGATCTATCTATCTATCTATCTATCTATCTATCTATCTATCTATCTATCTATCTATCTATCTATCTATCTATCTATGTCTTGGTGCTGTCCTCGCGGTATCATGCACCCGATATGAACCAGGATTTGAATAATGGGGCACGAATGATTGGCAAACATGAGTGATTGATCTTTACACATGTGACGTACATGATGTACATGTTAGTGCGATAACGTGTGGTTCATACCCGTAATGCTTTGTCCACACACAAATTCGCTGCGATGAATCTGAAGCCAAGATACCAAGCGACGAGGTAGGCAGGTATATAATCCTGGTCTCCGCTGTGTGACGCCAGCACGCTGCCGCTAGTCTACGGCGGCTCCTCCCGCATGGTATATACAGTAATAAAACTAATGCCCCAGCAGTTGGGACAATGGTTCTGCTGTTGCACTTGTAGTGTGTCTTTGTCATCAGAACCATTTAGTAAACGATACATATGTTCTAGTAGAACTCTGTATGCTTTTCTCCATCCTTTGTTCGATTTTGTAAAAGTCAACGAATGACGCTAACTAAAACACATTAGCGTATTTTAGACTGCATTTCTGTTCCACGAAACAGACGTCTGTGCTGTACATTAAGGCGAGTTTCACGTTACTTCCATTTAGTCCCCACTGTGCTTTCCAGTTTCCCGGTTGGAGCCCGTTGAGGACACAGCTACCCACGCACTTTACTCGAAGACGTTCATCTTACTTGTAACACTCCAATGAATGACGAATAATCCGCATGGGCAATCTGCTCACTGAATGCTCCACATGGCACCGTTGCCCACATTGCGTGGAATGTGCACGATTTTCTTTTCTTTTCCTTTATACATTTCTTTGTGTTACTGACACATTAGAGTTGTCAGGCTGTGTTGTAGTACCGTACAATTTTTTGTCAGAGGCGTTAAATCGCATTCTGATTTACATTTTCTATATATCTTTGTTTCTTTCCTGTTAAGGAGCCTCAGTATCACTAATTGTAGTCTAGGTTCATTTGCATTGTTCGTTAAATTCTCTATAGCTGTTTTAATAGCTTTGATGTAGCTTTGTTACAACCGATATAGTGAGTTCTCAGAGTTGTATGTTAGTTCGTATTCTCAATGTAGCTTTGTTCTTGATTGTATAACCAATGTGTGCAAGCTGTCAAAGATCCTTAGTCTATTGCGGCATTCCTGCGTATGTGGCTTTGTTGTTTGTATAACCAATGTACACACGCTGTCAAAGAGGCCTAATATATCATAAAATTTTTCGTATATGAATTCGCATTCTCTACGCAGCTTGCATACGTTGCCATTCTCTTTTATCTTCTATGTAGCTTTATTTTATTTCGTATAACCGGCATGTTCGAGTGTCAAATAGTCTTCGTGCCATGAAATACATGATTATTTGTATAACAAGGATTCTAGCGCAGCCTCGCCACGGTGTCTTCTGTGTTCTTCCTGGTTGTCGCGTGGGTGCTGGCGTCCGCAAGTAAGATGCTCGGGAGAGTGAGTGTTCTTGTGTGCGAGCATACCTTTCGTGTGTTCTTAGCGATGTGCCATGTATGCCTCGCGGTCGAGCAATTAACATATTATTGTCCCTTAAGTACCTTCATGGGAACAACGGTGTACTTCAAACGAGCAATGTGTTGCCAGTCGAAAACGTGGCTCTTTGTCACGTCGGTCTTATGGTGAGAGCAGCCAGCAGTATACGTAAAACAGCGCTTTCGGGATCAACGTTGTTTCGGAGTTGGTGCACGTGTACATTTTTGTTGCATGCAGTCTCGTTTACATAACTAATTCATGCTTATGTCCGACGCAGTAATTGCTACTAAATCCTATCACTACTAATGATGATCGTGCCTTCTGCACTGCAGCTTCAGAACCTTTTTTTTTCACTGAGGGATCGAAAACTAGTGCCAATGTCGTTCTTCATCATCATCATCATCAGCAGCAGCAGCAGCAGCAGCAGCAGCAAACACAATTCCCTCTGAGTGTCGAAGACTTAATAGGTATAAACACGATCAACACATAGTCATCATGGAAATATCACGAATTAATTGCAATTTTGTTTACGAACTGCAGGAGGTCTTTATACAACAAAGTCAACATTTGACATGGTTTCCTGGGTAAACGAGGGCGCTAGAGAGACAGAACTTGAGCTGACATTGCGAAATGTATACATCAGTGACACGGTACGCCTGACGGTAAGGTGGCGTTTGAAGCAACGGAAACGTAAATTGCGCGAAAGAACGTGTACGCATATAACTGTGAAAAAGAGCAAATGAGCTCGTTGGCTCACCGTCGCTATAATCGACTTCAGCAGCGGCAATAGCATATTCCATGCTATACAGCCAAAACATGCAATAATGACATATCGAAATTTAGGTACTGAACTTTAAAACGCTTACTGTTGGCGCAGGAGCAGCAAACAACCTTAAACTATTACTACAAAAAGCAAGCCATCCTTTCTGCTAGGATTGCTTAGATGTTAATGACCCCCACCGCAAAGTCTTTGACGAATTATCGTGCAGAAACAAAAGGCTCATGGATTCTTCGTTCCGTCCGTGCATTGTTCCTGCATTATGTATCCTGCAGCACAGAAGTTGCTGTTGCTGTTGTCACTTAATTGTAGCTGGCATCGTAAAGATTTCTTTTGCAAGTTTGGCAAGTCTTGGATAAATGATTTCTTTCTCTTTCCAATACTGCTGAAGCTCGGATGCGGAGCGCGCGCTCAACGATTCAGCACGCAGGTACTCGTTAATTTTATCGTGCTCATGCGCTGTGTTGTCATCAGTGAAGCACAACTTGTTGAACGCTTTCATGCGCTGAGTTTTCACAGGACGCTCTTCAGGTGCGCTGCACCGTTTGGAACTTGAAATTATTCCAGCAACAGCCCCGCGTGTTTCGTGCACCTCCTCACGCTCTTCTGCATTGCTGAATTGCGGCTACAGAAATGTTGCGGCTCTATTATGCTTGGTCCTGCAAGTCTATTCTAGTGCCCAGAAAATACCATGAGCGTGCTTCTATCTTTGAAATTTCTGTTGTTTTTGCTAAAGAGATGCGCGGCCCGCCAAAGCTTCTTCCAATTTCTCCGCGTGAAGTATGGCAACGTGCGACGTCGGACATGTGTCAGCTTGGAATCCGTGTGAGCTTCTTCAAATGCCTTCAGGTACTTTTTGTTAATAACCGCTGTGGCGGCACAGTTCCTTGATTCAAGCAGCGGTTCTATATCTTCGAATTGCCGCAACACGCATCTGAACATCGCAGGTTTCGAGTTCGTCTGTGTTGGAACCTCCTGCGAAACTCCATTGCTAAGCTGACTGACCGATCCACTTTGCTTGAGGAATCTGACTATATGTTTTACATTCCGCAAGTTATTATGGACGAAGTGACCCCTTCTACAATGAATTCCCCGGCAAAAGTGTTGCGGAGGACGGTGTTCAGTAAATGGGCAAGACAGTTCAATCGGTGATAGGCTTGCAAGACGCAAACAGTTGTTTAATGCGAAGCATTTCTTGGCGAACTTGGGTCACTTCTAACGTATCTATCTGTGTAGCCGCCTACGTCTCGGTGATCTCCTGGTCCCCTAGTTCACCTGGTTGATTTGATTGATTTGTGGGGTTTAACGTCCCAAAACCAGTTCTGATTATGAGAGACGCCGTAGAGGAGGGCTCCGGAAATTTCGACCACCTGGGGTTCTTTAACGTGCACTGACATCGCACAGCACACGGGCCTCAACATTTCGCCTCCATCGAAATGCAGCCGCCGCGGCCGGGATTCGATCCCGCGTTGTTCACCTGGTATATACCAAAATTCCTGTGGTAATATATAAATGCATGGCGTACATCAAAGAATTATCTTCACATCAGTAACGTGACACAGTCATTATGTGTGCGTCACGACTAAAGATACAGCAAACACGTGTGGCTCACTCCTGTCGTCCTCGGCCCATACACTCTTAGCACGGTAACCTTTAGTTTATTTGATAGGTACACAAAAATGTGAAAATATGCTCCTTTATAAATGGTAAAGTGCTTTAACCTTTAGTAAAGTAGCATATTTTCACATTTTTGCGTACCTATAAAATAAACTTAAGGTTACCGTGCTAGGAGTATAGCGTGCTAATATGTGCCACAGAAGTTTTAATTTTTGTACAGCCTATGTCAATCAAGGACCGACTAAAATAGTCGTTTCACATATCCTTGGAACGCATTAAAATGCAAGTAAGCTGTACCATTCGTCGAAGATTGCTACAGGAATGTAGAAACAAACACACAGATGAACGCGCTGTGAATTCCGAAGGCAGCCTTTACAGAGGAGTAAAGGGCAGGAATCGAACCCGGCCACCGCGGTGCCAAGCAAGCCAGCTACCACAATAGGCTACGGGCTCCTCCAACGACACTCCACGTCACTGTGGAGTGCACCGCTGCTTGCTTCCCTCCTCTCCCACCAATTCTTCGGTCCACCCGTATCTCCCAGCAGTGGGAAGGCACCCTTCGCGACGGTGTCTCCGAGGTCTGCCGGGCGCTCGTCCGCCGGGACCGGTCACATGTCGCAAATGTGATGTGTAGTCTGGTGGTTAGGGCACTTGTCTTCCAACGGTGGGATCCCTGGCTCAAACCCCAGTACTGGCAACAAATGTATTTCTTCCTGTCCATCTTTCTTCGTTAGAGAGAGAGAGAGAGAGAGAGAGCAAACATTTATTTAAACGAAATGAGGGATCTTCCTCGTAGGGTGGAGCTCTTAGTTCAGGGCCCCATTGGCTCGCGCCACTCCACGTACTCGTTGGATCAGCCGACGCTGCTCCTGCGGCGCTGAGCTGGTCAGCGCAGTCTCCCAGGAGGAATGTGATGGTGATGGGATAGGGGAACAGCCCGGTGGACATGGGCATTTCCACGTGCAGTGGTATACAGTGGGCTGCGCTCCACAGTAGGGACAGTATGAGGGATATTGTGTGGATGAAAGAGGTGTAGGGTGAAGAGACATGGGAAGGAATTGGTCTGTAGTTGCCGCCACGCGACAGCTTCCTCCCGGGTAAGGGAATGGTGTGGTGGGGGGAAATAACGCCGGCTCTGTCTGTAATGTTCTAGAGTGTCGGCGTAGTTCAATGGTTCTGTTGGTGCGTCGTCTGGATTGGACAGCCCTTCCGATGGCGCCCGGTTTGTGAGCTCTCGGGCTACCGCATTAGCGCGTTCATTGCCATGGAGAGAGGCGTGTCCAGGTGTCCAAACGATACGCACCCTGTGTAGTAATGAGGTGTGTAAAGATGTCAGAATACGGTGTGTGTACGGTGTCACCATTCCTTGTGCTATGTTCCTGCAGGCAGTTTGCGAGTCAGTGACCACTGTCGTAGGTTCGTCCCGTGTTGGTAGGAGAGAAGCATGTACAATAGCCAGGGCGACTTTTCTTCGTTAGAAAAGCTAAAGAAAGCATTCATATGGACGTGGTAAGGGAGGTGTACACCACTAAATTAGAAACGCGCGCTTAAATCCGCTTACATACAGCCAAATATCATTGGCTCAGCGTCAATAATAATTTAGTGGACGCCGATTACCACTGCTACCTATTACGACGACACAAGCGAGGCAGACAGTTTCGTGGTAAAAATGTCATTGGGGCATGCATGTTCGATTTCTCGTGGAATCGCCTAGCATCCTCTATCATAATGGTTCTCAATTGGCGGTCCGCTGACCATAGGGGCTCTGCGAGGCCATTTTGATGGGTCCGGGACACCCACGACCATAAAATGAGGAAAAGAAATGTGACTTATCCCCCTCCGTCAACGGAATCGGAATAACACGAAAGTGAAATGCGTCATCGCATCAGCAGTGGAATGTTTATTGTTACATCAAGGTGAACTTGCCGATTGTTATCGGTGTTTCGCTGGTACGGCATAGTTTGACGCGCATGAACCCACGCTCACGCATCGCCTCCATAACTTCATGGACGAACCCCTTGTGGTAACAGAAGTAGTTTAGGCAATGACTGGACACCGTCGTGGACGAGGCTCCGTTCTCTGGACAGGGCTTCGTTCTCGGAACCTTTTCACTGTACGTGAACGACCTACCAAACATATTGACATCGGCGGAGATGCTAATGTACGCTGATGATACAGCCGTTATTGTTACTGCCGACAATATGAGGGATCTAGAGCATAAAGGTAATGCAGAACTAAAAAATATTTGTCAGTAGTTTTCAGCGAACAAACTGGCACTTAATGCTAAGAAAACTAAATACACTATTTTCAACTCCCGTTATCGAGATAGAAGTAGTGAGTCAATTTGCATTACAATAAATAACTGCGTGCTTGACGAAAGATTTCA